>JAAOAQ010000124.1:0-93697 GCA_013396025.1 Fusarium phyllophilum | reverse complement strand
ATATAAAATAAAATAGCTAAAAATCTTTAAAAATACAATTTAATAAAGCTAGCTATACTATTTTATTAGGGCACTGTATGCTCCTGCTATTCCCCAAGATTATTTTCTTAGTGCTAATTTGATCTCAGTATAATTGCAATTACTGGCCTCGACAGGCATGTATATGGCTTATAGAGGGGCAAGGGAAACCTTAGACAGATGTAGCCACGCTATTTTTCCATCCAAAGACCTGCCATGCTATCACAAAATGATCTATAGGTATAACTCAAAGCCATCAAGCCATGGGATTAACACAATCATGGATTATGGCCGGGAGCTAATAGAAGAGCTCAAGGAGTCCGGAATTTAGATGAGGCAAGCGTTATTACGATATAATACCGGAACTAACGCTCCGGTGCCAGCCCCATGCTCCAGTGGGTAGGGACCCCATACCAAGCAAATGTCACCCAGTGAGCGTGCACAATGTGGATACCCGCCCGGAGCAATTCCGTTCTCGATTTGGTAAATAATAACAATTATCCGGGTCCGCTTTTCGGAGCCAATTTTTCGGTCAGGAAGGACTCCTATTGATGTCGTGCACGTTGCAGTCCGCCATTCTTCCACAACTACTCCTCGATACGTTCGGATGGCCGGCGTCGGCTCTTCATGCACCGCTCCACCAGCGCCAAACGTCGACCTTCACCACGGAAAGTCACTGATCCGGATCTCGTTGCCATACGCGCAAAGTTCCTTAATGCTCCCGCCGTCAAGGGGTCCGCGCTCTCGACGCCGCTAGCCACCAACTTGTCCCCTCGATGCTCTCATGCCGGTCCGTCCGGTACGGTCCAGCGACCTCACTCCCAATCTCGACGCCGCCGAATACATCGTCACAGTACAACACCCCGTGTAGTGGTCGGTCCTGATGTTATTCATCGTCTACCATCTGAGCTGGGTCGCTTACATCTATCTTCACCGCTTATTGTCTCGAGTCCTTCACGATTAAGCCTTGCCCGCAAGATTCAGGCTATCATTTCCAACCTTGATAGCCATGTTCACAGCTCATCTGTTGTTGCCATCGAGAGCTGTATTTCTGGTCGAGATTGCGTTGTCAGTGTTGGAGGCGTGTCCGCTATCACTCTTGCCCGAACTCTAGGCTTATGCAAAGGAATTCCTCATATTTGCATTCCTACGACGTATAGTGGAAGTGAATTACACCCTGGCGTACTGAGCAAGTCTGCCATCGAAAAGAGAAACAAGGACATCGCCGAACACAAAACACTTCCTGCCGTTATTATCTATGACGACAATCTCACCACAACCTTCCCGACTCGGTTTTCAGCGCCCAGCCATGAGAGAGTTATGGATGACCTCGCTCGAGCTCGCCAGTCCCCCAAATCAGATGATGTTTGCTGGACTTACTTACACCTCCCGGGCGTCTGACACCTTCTGGTCTTGTCGCCATAACAATTGAAAGCCACCATCTCCTTATGTGAACATCTTACAACCTGTCGGGAAGCCCTTCGACCTCCTGGTCTCTATTTCACCGACTTCTCGGATATGTGATCATGATGATTTATACCATGTTCACAAAACGAACGCCATTCCACCCCATTTTAACGGCTCTTAACGGTTGAAGAGCCAGAGTGAAAAAGGCATCATCCCCGTCATGCAGAGTTCTCTAATAATCTGCACTCAAATACTGCGATGCCATGCGCTTTCTCGCAAGGCATTGATTGCCGGCTGAACCTTCTATGATTCTCTGTAATACAGCGATTCTGGATAAGGCGGTCACTTCAGGCCATTTCTCTAGTCGTCAGGATGATCATGTCGTCTTGGTGGTTCTGGCTGTGAGCATCTGTGTCCCCCCACCTGCTGGCTACCAGCGTGTCTCATACGTGTGTAAGTAACCCTTATCCTGAGCCATTGGAATGAGTCCAATAATTTTTCAGGGCTGTGGAGACCTTTCGTGTCTTGATGTCAAAGAGCTGTCTCCTGGTGGAGTCGACAGGTTCCGGCGGACGATAATCAAATGTGCCTCTGTCGCTGGAAGTCGGACACAGGACCCCATTGTTCCTTGCGATCAAACAAATCCTCCAGCTTAAGCTCGTTTAAGCAACGTAGTTGCGCCGTCTGCTCCAAAACCGATATCAAGGCTTCCAAACACCCAAGCTATACGCACACTGTCTCAAGGCCCGAATATCAATCGACTTGGAGATCCTCAGTACCTCCCTAGTCCTACAGACCAAAATCAATTGTTGTACAATTGATTTAATTTACCCCACTTTACAGGGGCGTAGACTTGAATTTCGAAAAATGGACTAGCATTGGGGTAAGCCCGATTTTTTGACATGGGGGTTAACTTGGATTTCTGATTGGTGCTTGGCTACACGTTCTGGCAAGACAACACTTCAATAGCGCGTCAAGTTCTGACTCTGGTTTATCAGCATCTATCGCGACAAATGTGACAGCTAGCCAGCGATTACTGTTAATTATATTCAGGATTGATTCGTCAGACCATGGCACTCAAGCCTATAACGGAGCTTGGCCCTTCTAACCCTATATACCCATTTATGCTTCTTTCTCAATATCGGATTCTCGTTTGTCAGAAGTGCCAACATGCATGCTTGGCTAACGAAGTCGCCACACACCTTGCCAAAAAGCATCTTGGGACAGAGCCGGGGACTCGGCGCAGACTGGTAGACGATGCCAAAGTGATACTGAATGTACTACAAAGTCGGGTCGAGCTACTACTGTCCAAAGGACCATCAGAATCCTGTCGGGTTGTCTACTTTTCGTCCGTGCCACCCTGAGCCCCTCCGACATTTTCCCGAATAATCACCCCTAAATTCTAGACTTTCCGTTCGTGCACATCGATATGGTAACCAGGTTCAACAAAAACACCCTGTTGTTTATATACTTTTTACCCGTACGCATTCATGCTTCTCCTTTCCCACTTTCATCTCGTTTCTTCTACCTTCCTATACCCCAATGTATAATGGTTTAAACTAAATCCTGCCGCATTGCTTAATTTTTGTCTGTGCTAACCTAGACAACCCTAAGATTCTCTAATGTTTTCCTAAAAAATTACCTCTAGATTTTATACTTTCTGTCTGTGCATATTAATATAGTAACCAGGTTTAATAAAAACAACCTGTTATTTATTTACTTTTTATGCATGCGCACTTACGCTTCTGATCCCCTACTTTTATTCCATTCCTACTACCTTCTACTCTTTCGCCTTCTACTCCCTGTCCAAAGGTACTGCATGATAGAAGAACATAACATAGAAGCAGTAACAGTACATAACAGTACAGCAAGGGCCAATGTCATGGAATCATCTGTGGCGCGACTCCTTAAATCATATGGATAATGCTCGGAAACCCAACCTACTTAAGTATTAAATACAGAAACGGGGCCCATTTCTACTTTATGTGGTGCATGCCAACTATGTTAATTCCATTAAAAATTAAAATATGGTATACCTTATAACTACATATCCATATCATTTTTTCTAATAGACCTTCTTATTATCTCTTTCTTCTATAGAGCACAATCCAGATCTTAAAGGATTTGGCATGATAATAATTGGCGACTAGGATCTATTAATTCTGCAGCATGGTTCGATCGCTAATGAACCGCATTATGAGCCAGTTGACAAAGCTACCCTACTCATACGGCTTCATAAGCAGGTTGCCCTCAACGTGATCCGCACAGTTGGGAATTCGGGTTGTATGACACCACGGCTTTAACTGTTCCTCCTTGCGAATCATAGCAGCAAAACATTTCAGCCAACCTTCGCGAGGAAATGCCTGATTGATCTCTTCTCGCGTCTTCTTATGGATAATAAGACCAAAGTCCTTAACAGAAGGATGATCACCCATATTATCATAGATCGTGGCCAGCTGGATTAACTGGCCCAAAAATGTGATGTTACCCTCAGTACCAAAATCCTGGTGCCGGATAACAGTCTCGCAGACAGCCTCAGCTTGATCTTTGGTGGAACCATAGCTGTTTAAGAGATCAAGAGCTTAAATACCACCCTGGAACTCAAACGAGAGGCGAGTAGAAGTGATGTTCTCTTCTGTTATGCCGATGTCATGCAATAGATAGGCTAATACTAGCATCGAAGGTAAGAGAGTACTCGCATGCTCGAGAAACTACTGTCTGAGAATAACCAATGCTATGCGGGAAAAAAATCAGTCATACATAAATCATATCGACGCAAAGCATCACCCACCCTAGTAGTAGACCCTCATTGAATGATAATAAGTCTGTTTCAACAGATAGACTTTAGCATATTGCTGAGTTTTACTGATAATAGGATTATTCGATAGAAACTTAATGCTATTAATATCGACGTAGTTGGGTTTATTGGTATAAGGTCCGTTCTAAAAGATTTTACCTGCGTTAACCGGGACGGCCGTCTATTTATTTTAGGCAAGTTCCTTAGTTATTATGGCGGATTGAAATATTGGGCCCAATAACTGGTCAATTTTTAATATCCAGCGAAGATCTAAGACTCAGGAATGACCAGTACTGCAATTTATACCCTAATAATTAATAACAAATAGCGAATATACTATACTCGATGAAAGCCACAGAAAATGTGATTTCTAAGTATTTAAGGGACTTTTGTGTTTATAGCTTCCAACCTCAGGCCGTCATAATTGAAGTTTTAAGCTTAGATGAGTAATATTCTTGCAGTACCCTTGTTGCTACTAGCGCTCGCTTGTTTGCTGGTCAATGGGGAGTGAGATATGACTGGCTGGCTTACTGAGGAGCCATCCTGTTATTCCCGCATATCCGGATACCTGGATCCCCGGTTACCCCGTTCCCCGATCCGGAGCTACGCAAGAGCTTCCCCAGTCAGTCAATTAATCAAGTTACATCAAGCTACATAGGACATGCGAATCGGGCTCCCCCAGCCTTGCATTCGTGGAGACTAAGGTGGTACTCAGGTCGGTAGTCGACCACGGCGATGCGTACATCAGTATGTATATCAGAATGAAGATAAAATTTTGATTGACTGTCTAATACCTTATTATCCATTTTTTACTCACTTTTGATCGACAAACTCGTAATAGAAGGTGTTCGCCATGGCGTCCTCACAAGTACATGGTCTGAACTCAGAGGGGGCCCCATAGGGAGACGCCTAGGCGCGCCTCCACACCTGAACGTGTAGGCGTGCGGATTATGTCAGCCCTCAATTTGGCCCAAACTCCACTGTCGCACGTTTCAGGGGCTTCACCCATTGCTGCTTTCGCTACCCACAATTGTAGTCCCCAAGTGCAGGCTTCATTATGGCACAAACGACATTTCCTGATGATGTGCTCCCGCCAGAAGGTACATACGACTCACGAGAGCCTCTGCTCACCGCTATCAACGAGTGGGCGGCACCGAGAGGATACGCGTTCATAACTGGAAGATCTTCACGGTCAACTAGCGGCAGGCAGATTATCACCTACGCATGCGATCGATGGTGTCGTCCGCCTAGCTTGTCAAAAGACCGCCAGCGTAAGACTACTACGCGAGGAACTAATTGTCGGTTCTCGATTATCACGAAGGAATCCCTAGATAAGGCGACTTGGTCTTTAAGGCATCGTCCGGACAGCCGGTTTCATATACACAACCACGAGCCAAGCTGCCAGACAACTGTACCCTCATATACAGCCATAGATTGTGCCACGAGAACAGTGTTTCGAATCTGCGCAATAATTAGCTGCCATCTTAAAAATAAGGCAAGACCATACTTCACGGCCATTGAGCTCCTTATGTGCCACACTATCAACCAGTGCAGTAGCATTCGGTGCGCCACGCTCGGTTGTGGCCTTCTGCAAGAAATACTTCCAGACAGCTCGATGCGAGTCTGTTCCTAGCGGTTGGTATTCCAGTGCAAGATGAATTCTACTCATCATTGCTGTGTCAAAAGACTGCACTCGGTTCGTGGTTAGGAACAGAATACCGTCAAACCGTTCCAACTCTAAGAAATACGGAGACAAGGGTGTTGACTTGCGGGTTGTCCGCTCGTTGAGACAGGAACACATCCGCCTCATCAAGAAGCAGGATTGCCTTCCAACGGCCCGCGATTTTAAAGGTGTTTGTTAGAATGTTCTCCACCTGTACCGGGTCCACGCCGATTTGGCCTGCCGGGACCACGTAGAGAGGCCGTTTGTGGGTCTCCGCAATCGTCTCGGCTGTTAACGTCTTGCCAACGCCGGGCGGCCCACTAACACCGATGTAAGTCAAAAAGGAAAAGGCTGTATATTCGCAGTACATACTATAGCAGAGAGTTGATGCCCCGTCCTTTCCCTTGTACGATATCCCCGAGGCCATTCTCAGTATCGCCAGAAAAGTACGTGTGAGTAAGAGCCCAGATGGCCTTCTTCTGGGCGTCGGGTATCTTCACGTCATCGTAGGACGACGGCATCCACGCGATGACGCCGATATGAGCGACAGCAAACTCAACTGAGAAATTGTTAGCCATCAGCAAAATTATTCACGGAATTGTCTCGACTTACGAAACTTTTTACTGCCAAGACAGAGTCCCAGGACAGTCGGACCGCAGATGAGAAAATCTTCGTCTTGTAATACCACTGTCTCCGAACTGAAAGACCCTGTCCAGTTGGACGGCCCGGATGTCTCTTGTATGGGGTTGACATTTCGGACAGTCGGCTGCTGATGACCAGGGTTATGCTCCCGGAAGCCGACCGCATCCACCATGATCCGCCCATTAACATGGCGCTTCACGATCTCGCCCTCATCATCAAAAAAGAAGGCGAATCCTCGGTATTGCAGATGATGACTACCATGCAAGGAGATAAATCGATGACCATTCTCCACCAGCTCTCGGAATATCTCATCGTAGTTATGATGGTAACGCAAAGGGTAGGCTGGGAGAAAATCGATTCTTCTGGCTCCAGGGAAATGCGGAATTTTGATTCTGTTGATTGCTTCACCGAAAATCTTCCCATCTGTGCCTAGAAAGCGAGTGTCAAGGCGCATGAATTTGGTCCCGTCAATTTCTTCCCCTTCTTCACAATAGTTGTGGAGAACGCATCTCGGGGAGTCAGTGCCGGGACAAGTGGTGAAGACCTTTTCGTTCGGCTCAAACAAAGCCCAAAGAAGATCAAAGGTTATCTCATTCTTGATGGCAAGGCCAGCGAGCTCTTCGTCTATTGAATGAAACTCCGTCTCAATGTAATCCACAAAGAGATTCAAATGGCTATGGCTCATCGCATCTTGTTCCGCGACAATGGTATCGCGCCGATACCTCAGGAAACTTCGAATGTGAAAGACAACTTTTTGTTCAATCTTTCGAAGGTCAGCTATTCGTCTTTGAAATGGTAAATGGGAGCCTACTGAAGGAGTATCACCAGCAAGTGAAATACCCCGGAAATCGCGGCACGCTTCCCTCAGGATATCTCGAAGTGCCGCAGAATTGACATCAATAAAGGTTGTTTTGTCCTGTGTCCTTCTATCTGCAAGACTGGTTAGACAAGCTTGTTGTTGATAGACATTAGCTCACCGATTCTGTCTGGCAACAAATACAAATTGATCGAGATTTTCGACGCTGGATTGATGATCTTCAACGATCTTGTATTTGAACGCTTTATCATCCCAGCTGAAAGGTCTTCATTAGGTGGTGTATCAATCAGTTAGTAAGGTCACATACGCTTCTTCAACGTGCTTGTAACCAAGAATTGTCCCACGGCCAATATGAGGCTGTCCTCCCTTTGTTTCAGGTTTCTCGGTGCCATCTGGATTGCTGTTGGATAGCTTGTTTTCCACAAGCGTCTCAGCAGCAGTGATAAACCGTGCAGCAAACGCCATTTCTGCGTATTCAACCTCGAGCGAGTTCGAGTCTGAGATCGTAGAGGCACCAGGGCTAGGTGGCGGAGTCGACCGCGAGTTGGCACAGGGACGGGGCATGTCCGTGATAAATGACATGATGATTCAGGTTTCAATGGGTGAGGAGGTAGTAGTTTTGACTGGAGAGAGGACCAGTACAAGCTAGTCGAGGTAGACACGGTTCTTATACCCCGAAAGAGGACGCGAGAGCTTCTGCGGCAGCTCTCAGATAACGAACTGTATACCAATTCACGGCCGTGATGAGTGCATCGCTTTATGAGCCATCGCATGCGCTGGTTCCTGCCGTCCTTTGCTAGCCCTGTTATTACCAAGGGTCTCAGCTGAGAACTGAACCGCGTGTAGCGCAAGCACATCCCGTTGGGTGACCTCACAGGATCCCAATGCTCACCCTTGATGGATTTCAGGGGTTTGTACGATGTTGCAACCCAAGAACAGTGCCAGCGTTGTTGGACTTGCGTCTGTGCATTTCTCGTTACCGGCTAGATTTGGTAACGACTTTGCTCTCCCGCCCAACCGGGGATGATGGCGTGCGGCAAATTACATGGGTCACCACAGAGTTTCCTGAACTGATTTGACTTACATGCCTTAAAGCAGGTCATAGTTATGGAGCTAAGAGCTAGACCTATTATAAATCTAGCATTATACTACTCTGCACTACTCTGCACCACTCTGCACCACTCTGCACCATTCTACACCGCTTCATACCATTTTATACTACTTTATACTACTTGGCACCACTGTGCACCATATTCTATATTATTTTGCACTACTCTGTACTATTTGAACTGGTATATACATGGTTAATTAATGAAGAGGGCGTCGCAAGTTGTTAAATTTATAGCCTAAAAGTACTAACCGGCTCTTGGTCCACTGATGCTCCCTCGAAATGTAAGATTATTGGACTGCTCCCAGCACACCCCTTGTTCTTGATTTGCTTTGTTTGCCATCGTTACCAATTCTTCTATCTCTAGTTAACGATGTTGGGAGATCGTGGTCTACCATTCTTGGGAAGAACATAAACTACGTCAGAAGCATTGGTCGCGCCAAGGTTTCACAACTAGCTCGTACCGTAATAGGTTAGCTTTGAGTATATACTTAATAATTTAACGGTAGTGTAACGTATGCACAGGAGATTAACTAAAACGTTACGTAGTTAGCGCCTAGATAGAGCACTGCTTAGGCATTAAGGCTACCTTCCTAAGCATACTAAAGATAGCTAGGATATTTAGGGAAAGGCGATTTACTGAGTTCGCGAACCGCGGTAGAAGCTTGATATACAACCTAGACGTAAACAACAACTTATACCTCCTCCCCCCGGCTCTACTTGCATCTTTCCTCAGAATTACTTCTACTTCTTCACGGCATAGATCTTGAAGGAGCCTTTGCCTTCATTATCAGCTATATCTCAAGGCAATTTGAGAGCGTTTCACTTACCACCCCATTGGTTCAAATCCTCTCCCTTCAGGTCCGACGCTATGCTCCCCATTGCTGAGCAACAGCCACCCGCCATAGCATCGAGATATACATTCAGGTCGCTGCCCGTATCCGTAATGAGGACATCTGCAGACCAGCTTTAATTAGCAGTGAGCGCCTTCCAGAGCGCAAAACTCTGTTACCTTCGAAGCCTGCATTACCCAGATACTGTTCATATTCGACTACCTGGCTTGCCCCAGCCACACACCCGACATAAAAAGCTATGCTATTTCTGATTTTTTCGGGGAGTGGCTTCTTGGCAAGAATATCGGAGATGGCCACCCGGCCTCCAGGTTTGAGGAGGCGAAACATTTCGTTGAACGCTTGCTGCTTCTCATTATGCGGGACCAGGTTGACGACACAGTTGGAGATGATGCAGTCGGCAATACCGTCCTCCAGAGCTATGTTGGTGATGCGAGACTCGATGAACTCGACGTTATTTATGGCACGGTCAGCCTTGAGCGCTAGTGCTTTTGCGAGCATGTCCTGTTCTCATGCTGCGTTAGTCATTGTTTAATATTGAGTATTTCCACGACTCGCCTTGTTCATGTCTACCCCGATAGCTTTTCCAGTTGGGCCGACCTTGTTGGCCGAGAGGAATACATCGAGCCCGGCGCCACTTCCCAGGTCAATGACTGTCTCTCCCTATTGTGATTTTCCTCAGCTTTACTTGTTGCGACACGGGAAGATAGACAACTGACCTCCCGAAGCGTAGCAATAGCAAGAGGTGTCCCACAGCTCAGACCCAAATTGGCATCCTTGGGAACTGAGGCGAGTTCCTCCTCTGAATAGCCGAAGGCTTTGGCGATGGTGTTGCTATACCTGGCATCTGAGCTCTTGGCTGCGCTGCCGTAGCGCTCGCTGACTTGTGCATATATGTCTTCGGAGTTCATGATGAGTGATTTTGCTGTGTTCTGAAAGTCGGAGCCCTTGATTGAGAGTAGTAACATATCTGGCGAGCTTACTTTAATAGTCTCGCTTCTTTATATAACGACAACTTATTACGGCTGCCAGCAGTTGCCACCTAGCAGTGGAGGCAATGTGCACCAATGCTAAGCTAAAATTGGAAAGTTTTTGGTATGTCAGCGCTTAGAAGCCAATCAAGATATCAATCCGTCATTGGGCCAGAACCAGAACAGGAAATAAGTCGATATGTCATACCATCCCAGCCAGAAAAGGCAATAATGCGATATGTCACCACGTCAGGCCGCCTCCCCCACACGTTAACCTCCATCACATGAGCTAAGCTCCGAGATCCTGTCAACCAAGACACCTTTCGACCGGTTTGGTCTTACTTCTCCGCTTGTCCCCGTCTCTAGCGACCTCTCTTATTCCCTCAAGCCTTGGCCCCTCAGAATGGCACCCGCACGTCAAGCGCCATTCATATCAAAGTGGTCCTTAAAAGCTCAGGATCACAACGCCACTCGAGTTCGCGATAACCAGCGTCGTCACCGCGCGCGCGTCAAAGCCCGCATTGAATCCCTAGAGACGGAGTTGACGCAGTCTCGACAAGAGTTGCGCATAGCACTGGCTCGAATCGAGGAGCTGGAGGCACTGGTTGCCGCCCGAGATTCCGCCGCATATGCCATGAGCAGCCGTTTCAATGACTCTGCGCCGGAACCATTCAGCCGATCGGATCAAGCGATCATTGAACAACCGTTGCCAGCCGAAGAACCCAGACTCTTGGGCGGCGGGCTGGACAAACAAGGATGCTGTCACCGTCTTTCCAGACCCGTCAATCAGCCCTCGGGACAGCAGCATTATGACCGAAGCCCGGCACCGTTACCTGTCACCAGAGCTTTAACCGAAGATCCAACCGCACCATCTTCAATTCCTGCAGATCAAACTGCCGCCAACCCCGTCGTTTTCTCTCTCATTGCGCAGTATGACCACGACGGTCGACTCCCCCTTGTCGCACCTGGCGAGTCCACCACCCTATGCCGGGTGGCATATGAGATTATTGCTCAGCAAAACATGGCCGGCATAGAGATGTCTGACGTGGAACAATGGCTGTGGCCAGGATTTCGGCGGGCGACAAAGCAGGGCGAGGGGTGCAGAGTTGATACCAAGGTTCTGTATGCATTAATCGATTACATGAGCCCCTTATGAGGTGACATTTCGAACAAATAAACAAGGCGGCTCTATTACTGTCTGTACAGCGAATATCTCGTGACTCATAACTAACTACCGTCGCTCGCTTGCGACCCATGGTTTGAGTAGCGCTTTCAAGCAACCCTCTAGAAATCAACGCTACCAGATGGCCTGCGTATTAGAATATCAGAGTCTCTGTGACGCAAACTTCTCCACAATGCCGCTAAAAATCCGCTAGCAATGATATACGATAGACCTGCGAAGGTCTGGGGTACAGATAGGTTCTCGGGGCTGGTAACTCCTGGCGCAGTAAAGCTATGACTTCGGTGGCTGAAAATATAAGGTCAATGGTTTGCATTGCATTTAAGACGTTATCACAAAGCACATCACTCACATGCGGTAGGGATGATTGTTGCAGCCCAAGCGAGGGAGAGCATCGATTGGAGATTTTTCATACCCACTACTTGTGCTGATAAGGGGCCAATGGTCTGTGAGATGTTAGCGAAGCTCTTCGCTCTAATGGTTTCAAGCGAGACTAGATAGAAATATACTTACCATCCAGAATACTCCTAAGATTGCCCCACAAACAGTGGAAAAGAATAACGTCAGTCCAAACGACTTGGCCGGTAACCATAGGACAAAACAAGTGAGACCACAAAGAAGCGTGAGCACAAAAGCGGTAGCAACCCGGGAGAAACGATCGCTCACAAGGCTAATAAGGGGACGTCCAACAGCGGTCCCTACGTTCAAGAAACCGACAACATCGGTGGCCTGTTTGTGGGATAGCCCTATGGCAAAAGCAAACTCAGATAGCGAAAACAGCAAGACAATGTACCCGAACATGCTGATGAAAGCCCATAACAAAAACAAAACAACCGCCTTGGACCGAAGCAGGGCGATGTCAAAGGCACGCTGGTTTGGCTGGATTTGGGAGTTTCTGTCTCGAAGTAGGAGTGTTGCTATCACGATACCTACAAAGGTGATAATGCCTGTCGTGCGGAGTGCCCAATTCAACCCTTGCCGCTGGATCATGGCAGCTGTTCCCCAAGTAAAGGCGGCCCCTCCGACTCCAGAGCCAGAAGAGCTGATGCCGTTGGCCATGCTGCGCCGTTTGGAGAACCATTGAGACAAAACTGCCGTGCTAGGGACGATGATGAAACCGATACCGCTGCCAATTAGAGCCCCTTGAGTGAGGTAAAGTTGCCATGCTCTGGAGGCAAAGGGAGCTGTAACGTAACCAATGCTTTGTAAGAAGCACCCAAGCAGCACAACAGCTTTTAAGGGGTATCTGCCAGCAAGGTGGGTAGCTAAAGGAGCAAGAAGCATGGCACAACTGAAGTTCAGCCTGCCGACAAGTCCGTATTCCATTGGCTTAGCATTTGCGATCTTCTTCCAAGAGACGTACTCTGTTAGATAGACGCCAAAGGACTAAGACATCAATCAGACTTTGTAAAGTCAAGAAATTCAGGACACTTACTGCTGTTACACCCCAAGTCAAGCCATTTAATATAAAGCACGAGCCTACAATGACCCAGCCATATCCTCCATCAGGAGTAGGCAATAGATTATCTTCAGGTTGACTGGATTCGTGGAATATAGTCTCCGAGCGACTCATATCTAGTAAATTCAAGAAGCAACATCTATTAGATCTATCTGTTTGCCGCCACTTATCTTCGTTGGCGAGGACACGCCGGTCTTTTATGCTTCTTGGGATAGGAAGACTATGACGCCAAAGTGAGGCACACCCTGCCATTCGCCGAGAACCTTGGCAACAGATTCCTCCCTGCGACAAGGGATAGACGAACTTACCGAAGCTTCATTTGCTTGATGCCGTTTTCGGGGGAAAAGCGGAGGACTCTACCCAAAACAGAAAGACTAGCAATGGTGACAAACCGAAAAAATACCAAATCTGTGCTAGTATACCCCGCACATACTGCGTAAATGGAGGGACGAACCCCGCATGTCGTTGGACAATCTGATTTCTTCAGCTGCACCAAGAGAACGTAAATGACTTCTGTTTCAAGCGAAAAACCTCAGGAGGTGGTGAGTCTGGGGGTGAATAGAGTCCAATTAAAATGCAGCTTATAGCGAGTCAGTTACCCTAGGGCTAGCAGGGATTCCCCGACGTTGGCGACATTACCTCATAATTGTGAGCCAAGGCTTACGGCATCAGGGTAGGTAAGATTAGACCCTGGATATTTTGTACAGTTTCAACGCTTGGCGAAGCTAGGCCGGAGATGGCAATTTTTTGATGCGTCATCATAGAAATGAACACAATCGATACAAACTTGGATCATGGTGTGGCACGGCAGAGAGTTGTCAAATATTAAATATCTGTGGTAGAAGGTAGAGCGATCGGGTTCATCGGCATATATTGGGGTCCATGCTCTGATGTTTTCTGAAACCGTAGTATTGTAAAATATTCACTGAACTACGAAATGGCTATTGCTATTGCAGTTGTTACCTTTGGGCCCCAATAGCAATCAAGATTTGCATTAGCTGATGGACCACTTATTGAAGTACCACTGCCCAGTCTGCTGAATTTCACGCGATGGATACGGAAACATAGGCTCGGAAGGTATACAGATCATTCAGTATCTGGGAGCCTAAGTCGAGGTTGAGTCAGCACTGTTTGCACAGATCAGTATTCAAGATTATACGGCGCATTCATATCTGATAGTTTAAATTGTACAATATGGCGAGCTTCACGGGTTTAAACACTAGCTATATGAAACAGTTATTCTCCAACCCAGAAACTCAACTGAGATATTATGTGTGAAGCATTAGCACACGACAATTATGCTTTTCCGTTACTGTACGACACGAAATCGCGCGCTCGGCATTGACTTCGCATCCCAAGAAAAGATGGTTCTTATAGAGCAACATAGATTTAATTAAGCTAACTCATCCAGTATTTGGAACACGTTGGAATTCTGAACAAGACAGTCATCTGATTCTTTACAGTGCAACAGATCACGAACCCGGTCCGAATCTGCGTTGTTCTGCAGCCCAGAAATAATATTAATTGCTGCCTTGCAAGATATCCCTCTGTTCCAGTGGCCTGAGATGGAAATGGGCGAGCTAGGTGGGCAGAAGCAGTCCGTTACTGGTGGGAGTATGTCTGTATGGCTAGCCGGATCAGGTAAGTTGCTATTGCAAATGAACGAGATGCTCGTACGATCTGGGAGCTGAGCAGTGTATGAATCGTAGGAATCATGCTTCTCGTGATCGCAGCTATTAGTGACGACGCAATCTGCCTCTGCTATATCTGCGGACGGAGTAGGTCTAGTAGGGACTGAAGTAGCTAGTGCTCGACTTGGTACAGACGGACAATGATTAGAAAGAGACGTGCTTGGAGGCGAGGGGTTATCTTCTATGTTATAAGGGTAGGTAGTGATGTTGTGTAATGTGTCGGATGATCGCGGCTGCATCGCACTGTATTTTTGTATGCGAGGCGTGCGTGGATTACTGCCCCTCTGCAGGAGTTCCCAGAGGTCCAGATTTAGTTCAGTACCAATAGGCCCAACCAGCGAGAGGTGATCATCGATCTCGTCTTGCGAAACCCCTCGAATCTGGAGGAGGTCACGAAGATGTTTATTCTCCCATAAGACGCCTTTAGCCTCCCGCCGCATCTCAATACTGGCCTGAGGGCCTCGACGTTCGTAATCCTGGAGCCGCAGTTGAAGCTCTTCAACAAGTTGCCGACGCCGCGCCCGTGAGCGGCGCTGGTTATCGCGATTCTGAATCACAGAGGTTGGAGTCCGGTTCTACGTGGGCCAGCCGGTTAGAACATGTCAACCAGCGTAAGTAGAGATTGCATACCTTTCTAGGCATTGGACTAAGACGATGCTCAAGTTTTGGAAAATTGAGCTTATGTAATGCAGAGCGCAGGTGACAGAACGGTGAATGGTCCAAGGTCTGATGTATGAGGGGTTGAGGATCTGCCCAACCTTGACCATGCCACACGAATATTGCCACCATGATGAGTCAGCCCCGCTTTCTGGGCTCCTCTTCAAGCGAAACACAGATCAAATTGATTCGCTCAAGTTTTTCCCGGCTGCTTGAACTAACCACAAACGCAAGGCCTGTCATGCCCCGGCCATAATTGGCTAGAAAGGCCAGGTCTTGCGGCCTCAGGTATCAGCTGAGCCACTGCAATTGAATGAATTTATTCCGCCCGTGAGGATACGCCTCATAGGCCCACAATGTTGTCCCTCGTTACCTTGTTTTCCCGATATCATCTCATCCCTCAGCCTCTCAACAATCCCTACACCATGTCACTCCCCCGAGCCTCGCTTGTCCCCGCGATAGGCCTGCTTGAAGGCCGACTTCTCCAAGTGTTCAGCATCCTATCTTCAGCAGCTGAAACCTGGTCTGTCTACCAACCCCAAATTTGAGGAGTAAACATCCATATATTTCATGTTCTAGGTCATTTCTGTTGGTGACTGGGATGTAGATACGACTATGTAGCTGAGCTGAGCTAGGCGCCTGAGACACACCGAACTTAGACCCTTAATCATCACTAAAATATTTTGGTTTTATCAGATAACACTACCGGCAGATGCCATACTTGTGGAGGACTCTATCTCGTCAGATTCCCCGTCTGGCGCACCCACGGAGGGACCACTGAGTAGGAAAATGGGGCTTTGGTTCGGAAAGAAAAAATACCTCTTAACGCATGAAAATTACTATGCGTAGCCAGGTACCTTCCTTCCCCGCATAATATCGCCAAGTTCGCGAGACCTCTGCCAAAAGTGACATCAGCCTGCCCACTAAATGTATGTAATTTTATGTATCTTTGTTTCCCAATCAAGGGCTACTTTTCCTACTCAGTGGCCCTCTCATGGGCCCCCATAAGTAGAGTAGAAACGTCCATCGTTGTTTCAATTACCAAGGATATCCTTAGCCATCTCGAAGGCCAGGTGACAGAGCCTTGAGACGGCCAATCATTTTCAGGGCCTGACATTATCCCGCAAACATACTCAGTATGGCTACAACCAGTTCTGACTGTCATTGTGCAGGGTTCATTGCTAGTAGCGACTGTCTAGGGCCCATAATTGGATCTTGGCCTGTTATACCAGTTTCCTCGACATTGTTGATATGTAGCACTGCATTCACCAGTGATACTCTGAAACTCATGGAATGATATTGCAGACATAGCACCCTTGCGCCGGGGCCGGCAAGGTTCAGCCAGTTGCTTTTCGACAAAGGAGCTCTATTCTAATATGAAACACAAATCTTTATACCGCGCCGCCTACTTTCACACTTCCCCTTTTGCATCCTTGGCCTTGCGCTCCTCGCGCTCACTGAATCGATCCCCAAACAAGTCAAAATGGGGTCTCATGACGATGGTATACTTCACAAGCTCTTCCATGCAATCAACGAGGCGGTCACGGTTTGAGCTGGCAAGCATACGGCTGCCCTCAGTCTCAGATGTGAACTGCGTGTATGCCTTTGGCACCGAGCTCTGGTTGGGAATGACAAACATGCGCATCCACCGTCCGAGTATTCGAAGCGAGTTGACAGCGTTGAAAGACTGTGATCCTCCGCTGACTTGGGCAATTGCCAAGGTTCTTCCTTGAGTAGGACGCACTGAGCCGGAGGATAATGGGATCCAGTCAATCTGCTGCTTGAAGATGCCCGTCTGTGACGCCGTCGATTAGATTCATGATTTTGCACACATTTATCGCAGCTGAGGGGGCCTACCAAGTTGCCATGCTGCTCAGGGCTGACCCATACATGCCCGTCGCTCCACTTGCTTAATTCCCGCAGTTCTTTTACTTTAGGATGGCAGTGTTGGACGTCGTCCTTCTGTGGCAGACCAGCAGGGTCGTAGATTCGGACATCGCAGCCGAGGCGAAAAAGAATGCGCGCGGCTTCGTATGCTAGTAGACGGGAATATGATCTGGGAATGGTGAGTGAAACTGGTAATATCCCAGCTAAAATGCATGGCAAAAGATCGAATGATAGCATCCGTCTTTATTTATAGTACTTACCGACTTCTGAGACTACCGTAGAGAACCAGAATGCGGAGGCGATCGAGCCCTTTGTCTAAGATCTCCAACTGCACCATCTTGATCGCTGTGCTCAGCTCTAATTCCGAGATCCAGTCATTGGTGGAAAGACTGCCGTTAAAAAGAAAAGGGCGATATTGCTCTCGGATTCCGACGTCATCTTGGTCGAAGTCAATGGCGAGGGACTGATAGCTGTAGGCGGGATCCGCAGCAAGCTTAATTACTGCCCTCCCAGCGTGGAAGTTGTTCAAATCTCCATGCCCGTTCATCGCGAGGCCGAGGTTCCGGGTCTGCTTCACTGAGATGCTACCAGAGAAATACCGACGTTGAATAAGCCCGTGGAAAGGCGTGTTTGCGTGGAGGTTGCTTGTGAAAGTGCGAACTCGGAGAATGTGGCAGAAAAGATTCATTTTTTATGCCAGCTTTCCAGGCGAGACATACGGTGGGAGCCCACAGAAGAAAGAGCGCGATTTATGCACTGTCACCTCTACTATGGGGATTGCCTTTGGATAGTGCAGATAGATATTTTTAGGCCTTACGAACCAAGCCAAGCGTGGCTAGGGGCCATGCATGGACCCACCACTGCCAGCTATGGCAAGTGAATCCTTGCAGGGTCGAATATTCCCATGCGAGAGAGCTGCCAGGATGGGCCTCAGTTTAAAAAAGATTGCGTCTCCATGGCTTCTCGCGGCATCTTTCTGTGAAGTCCATCTCGAAATTGTTGATCCTTCTTCAACGCACTATTCCCTTTCATTTCTCCAGCCTGAGATCTTATGGGATCCAGGTGCGATGACTGTTTTCGGGGCAGCTGTTCTTATTAGATTTAGTAGACTATAAAGTTCTGGCGTGGATGTTCATGCCGCCTATCTAGCAGGTCGCAACGTCGCCAGGAGTTCAAGCTACCGCGATTCATTTCTCCTTGGCCACTAAGTATAACTCATCCTAGATAATTGCTATTTGCTACCCCAAACAGTCGCGTTGTACTCATCCATCCACTCCACGAACTCGCCACCGGCTTTGGCCCAGCCGGTAATGCCTTCGAATAGAATTACGCTTTCCATATGGCTATCGCCTTGCTCGTCGAGATGGTCCTTAAACCATCCAGCTGCCCGCGAGCCGCGCCCGCGAGAGGATGCTGGAGAGGTTAGTACGCCCGTTTTATTCATGCTTCGAGTTGGGAGGTAGTGAATCAAGACGTACAGCAGTACCAGATAACTTTTTGAACTCCCGCCGATTTAAACAGACTATACAGCGTCTTTATCGTCGGGTAGAGGCTCTGTGCCGGCAGATTGATGGACCCGCGAATGGTACCGCCCTGGATGACAGAAAGGGTGAGTTTATGCTCGATTAATTGTTATCTCAGAAAACGCGAAAGGTAGGTGCTACCTCGTGATCTGTTCGACGGAGATCAATGAGAACGTAATTCTTGCCGGCGATATTCTTGCTATCCTTCATCATCTCTAATACCGCCTGGCGTGTCATGGCCGCGGGGGTCTTGTTAAGTGGAGGAGGGTAGGCAACATGCCAGGGCGTGGCGGCATCAGTAGAGGCCATCTTAGACGAGCATATACGGTTGACCTTGTGGAAGACGAGATAGAGACGAGGACGAGTGCTCAATTTTAGGAGAGATTTTGTGAGGTTCATCACATCTTGGAAGGGAAGGGAAGGTGCTTCTGAATATGAAGCCCTTTAAGGGCCGAAGGCAATAGGTAACCTCACTCAGACATGGTCAGGATTGTGTCATACACAGACTATGATTAGCCGGGGCAGTCTTGGGACCCTGTCATACCCGAAAGGTAATTGGACGATTGGCGTTGCAGGGACTTAGCTATGCGCCAGCTGTCAACCCCACCAAGCTAATTCGATTAGCAGGGGCTGTGTCAGGCCAAGGCTGCGATTGGCTCAACTAGATTTTCCAGCGGTCTCTCTTCTGTTCCGAAACTTGCACCAATCTAGAGAATCGCAATGGACGCGGCGATTCACGTATAATATCGTGTTCGCGTCGACGGTTGCTGGACTCCGAGCCACCCCCAACCACTGCGCACCACGCACCGCATCGCTTCAGATCTACCACGCACGATCACCCGCCCGCCTTCAACATAACACTGGAGATGAAGGACGCGTTGAGCAGCCATGAGCCGAAGCCTAGCCCGCCTCGCGCAGGCCCAGACAATGAAAGCACAGGACAGGCTGACCAAGATCCCGAGGCCACAGCTGCGAATATGAGCCACGATGAACAACCGAAGCAACACCTGTCTGCCTTCAAAGGACTCGGGCTTCTGGATCGCTTCCTTGCCCTGTGGATATTCCTGGCAATGGCCATTGGCATAATTTTGGGCAACTTTGTTCCCGAGACGGGGCCAGCCTTGCAGAAGGGCAAATTTGTCGGTGTTTCGGTGCCTATTGGTATGTTTCCCTCAAAGGCTTGAACTTTTGCTCCTTGAAACTGACGCATGCGCAAGCTGTCGGTTTACTCGTCATGATGTATCCCATCCTCTGCAAAGTGCGATATGAATCGCTCCACGAGCTCTTTTCCCACCGGGAGATGTGGAAGCAGATCTGCTTTAGCATCTTCGTCAACTGGATCGTTGCTCCATTCCTCATGGTGAATTCCGTCCCCCAGTACGCCTCCTTTCACAGACAACATACTGACGTTTTCTCCTAGCTTGCCCTGGCCTGGGCTTTTCTCCCTGACAAGCCGGAGCTTCGCACCGGTCTTATTCTCGTGGGTCTTGGGAGATGTATTGCGATGGTTCGTTTATCTGTCGCCTTCAGACATTTACAAACGATACTGACACCTTGCCTTCAGGTCCTTATTTGGAACGGTCTCGCTGGCGGCAACGACGAATACTGTGCCATCCTCGTCGCTATCAACTCGATACTCCAGATGGTCCTCTTCGCCCCCATGGCCGTCTTCTTCATCCGCGTCATCAGTCACGAGTCGGGTACAATTAATATATCCTACAGCGTTGTTGCTACAAGTGTGGCTGTCTTCCTGGGCATCCCCCTTGGAGCAGCCATCGTCACGCGAATTGTCCTTCGTAAGGTCGCTGGACCAGATTGGTATCAGCAGACCTTTCTCAAGTTTCTCGCACCCTGGTCTCTCATCGGCCTACTCTACACCATTCTCGTTCTATTCGCATCCCAAGGCAGACAGGTTGTTCACCAGATTGTATCGGTCGTCCGGGTAGCAGCGCCACTGATTGTGTATTTCGTGCTCATCTTCTTCGTCACTTTATGGATCAGCAGACTGCTCGGCTTCCGGCTCTCTATGGTGGTTACGCAAAGCTTTACTGCTGCGAGCAATAACTTCGAGTTAGCTATCGCCGTGGCGGTCGCGACCTTTGGCCCCAACAGCGACCAAGCCCTGGCATCGACAGTTGGGCCGCTTATCGAAGTGCCGGTGTTAGTGGGCTTAGTGTATGCTGTTCGTTGGATGGCTAACAGATGGGACTGGAAGTGAAGCGCGAATAGATGCGATGTTCACCAATCCGGAACCTCTTTTTGGCGTTCTCTG
Source organism: Fusarium phyllophilum (assembly GCA_013396025.1). NCBI lineage: Eukaryota > Fungi > Ascomycota > Sordariomycetes > Hypocreales > Nectriaceae > Fusarium > Fusarium phyllophilum. The sequence continues at coordinate 72,754 of JAAOAQ010000124.1, read as the reverse complement.
AATTGCTATAAGACAAGGAGGACTGGGGGCCCGCCACTCGTTCAAGGGGAGTGCTTGATGAGAAGATTTACACCCAGAAACACTGTGGCGTTTGTAAATTGTGAGCAAGTACATCTAACGGCTTGTTATTATTTGATAAATGAAGAGTTCTACGTCCCTCTTCTATTGGGAGAGGATTAGTGCATTAACTATGCGTCTCAACGACCACCGCTAACAAATACAAATGAACCAGACATATCTGACATTAGATCGATGAAAAACAAGATTGTCAAGCGCCACGGAAGAAAGCTGTGAAAATATGCGAGGAAGGTCCCGGAAGCAATAGAATGGCGGCTGCTCGTACAACGTATGTGTAGTATCATGGGGCACTTAATCTTCGGACCAGCTATGTTCTCCCATGCTGTTAGAAGCCTGGCCAACACTCCGATAGTTGGTAAGTCAGTAGCGAGTACAAATGCTATAGAAGAGATGGTCTGAAGTGAAAGTTGTGCTGCAGATGTGGACTAATAAGCTTGTTGCTGTCACTGATGTTACGATTTTCAGGTAAGCTGGCTTGAGAAGGCTGCTTGCCGTCGTCTAAACTGACGTAGTAGTAACCCATGGCGTTTCGAGTAGTCATGTTGTCCAAGCGCTCCTGTGTGCAGCCACTGTTTTTGATACCGGCTTCCAAATTCTCAGGCGTCCACAAAGAGCTTAATCTAAAGTCGAGACCTGCATTAGCTGACTGGGAAGAGGTGTTTTGCGAATCGACATCATGTAACACTATTCCTAGGACGTCTATTTGCTTCTTTAAAACTTGACTAATAAAGAAATTATCAAGCTAGAAGAGCAGCGCGCAGAACTCAAACAGGGCAATTGTCAGATTAATGGTCATGCAGACGAAGAAAAGCTCCGGCAGTTTACCAAAGAAATCTGCAAGAAACATGTCTAACATGACAAGTAGGTGGTAAAACAATACCGTGAGCATTACTTCTACAACCATCCCACCCAGAATATTGAGAGGCAGGCCCGGGGAGAAGAGGAGGAGTACGCAGAGCCCGTCCACTAATGTTACTATCCTCAAACGCGCTAAATTGGCAGGGATTTTTTGCCACCAGCCCGACAACTTAACTGAAGATAAGATCTAGCGAAAGATTAAAGCCGTCGATCTCATAGTAGCCCTCTGCGACAAGAAAGAGACAGTCAAGCATAACCACATTTTAACAAAGGGCCAAAGCCCGCCTGCCCATAAAAACCAAGCCTTTTAAAACCAAACACAAATTACTGCTCAGCCCTAATCAATTCCCTCTACTCCTACACGCTGCGCAATATCCTAATTGTATCGGTGATATGCGACTCCAAGACGGATGATTGGGTGAAGAGATTGGGACTGAGACTTGGCGCAGTTCGGCAAGTTGTTGTTGTTGCACGCATGCCAACTTGGGTTGTCTCACTATTGCGGGTTCATGAGGTGTTTATGATGGCATGTGATGCTCTTGCGTCCTCTACATGGTTCGAAAAGTTCGTGACTGTGGACGATCAACATGCACAGGCGCGGTGTTGAATTCTATCACGCTCAGACGGAAAAGCTAGTGCTCCTGGTGACCTCCTACCTGATGCTATCTGACTAACTGGAAATGATGCATCGTGCGTGAACAGTCTAACACCGATTATGACCTGCCTTATCTGGTATCTCCTGAGAACTCTGCCTTGCCAGCGAGTGGCATGGCTCCCTGGTGATGCGCGAGAAGTATGGCCTGGCAGTGAAGTGATTGGTAGGAGAGAGAAGCGGTTACGTGTCTTTCTCCTCCATCCGAACCACCGTGATCTTGTAGAACGAGGGGAGACACCAGGACGGCACCAGGCTTGACTCCTGGGAGGGGCTGGGACTTGTTTTACTGCATAATTCAGCTGCGAGCATATAAGCCGGATAACGCCCGTCTATCTTCATCTTCAATTTGGCCATACTGCAAACACCAAGCCCTTTAACTCTTTTCCTCTCTATACATCGCAACTCAAGTATGACCTCGTTGATTATTCACTCTGAGCAGCGGAAGCTGTTGCAGGGCTTTACTCCTCCTGCCTCTCAGCCAGATATGGCATCTTTGCATGACAAGGACGAGCATTCGGTTCTTAGAAAATCTAGGGATACAGCGATTTGTGTTCCCTCTGATGTCGAGTCTGATACTGAAGGTGAAGACGATGCGAGTCAAGAACTCGATGGCTTGCAATCTTATGCAACACATACCAGCACCCCGGATTATTTGGGTAAGTCATCGAGGCTATGGGGCTCTTCTTAGGTGGAAGGTTCTGATAACCGACGTATAGATCTGACTGCCACCGAATATGGCGCAATTGAGTCAGATGCTACCATTGGCGCGAAAACTGCGTCAGCAGTATCCCCGACTCAAGCGGATGCAGCCCCAGCTTGGCCGAATGAGCCAAATGAGTCTCACCTCGCTGATGCTGGACTGAGCTAGCAATCTTATGGGATGAATCATTTACTGGTCGGGAACATGTCTACTAAGTGTCAAGATATCCATTTTGCAACCCCTCCTACCAGCCCTGAAAGCCAGCCATACCCGGTTGCGGCAGACGGGAAACAGCTCCGACCCGAACCAGCTAGTCAACAGAGCAACATGATGGTAGATGCATAAACCCATGCAGTATAAGGGCGATGACGCAGGCAGTGAAGGTTTCGGGAACGAGGACGGTCTTTACGGGCTAGGACCTCAACACCGTGAAGAGAACTCTTCTTCCCTTCCAGGTGTTGAGGATCCTGGCTCGGAAGACGATGATATAGATGTCCACCATGGTCGCAAGCGCCTCAAGGTCCCCAGGCCCTCTCCCTGTGCTGCTACGAGTTCTCCAAGTTCTTACCAGAGAGGACCAACAACGCAAGTACAACAATTACAAACCAGCACTCAAACGTCTAGACACGATATTCGCAGTCCAATCACGGGAAACGCCAACCCCACCTGTGGCTGAACTGGTTGCTCAGTTTGAGGAATGGCCTCTTAGCGGCGCTGTACTTAAACGGATCACCGAAGGCAGCAAGACGACATTTCAGTTGCAGTTTGAATGGGACCCTGCTTCATGTCAGCCGCATGCTGATAGATCTATGTCGCATCTAAAGCGCAAAAGGCTGCCTAATATCTCATGTTCGGCTTCGTAGTCGCTGAGTAGAAGGCGGCCCCAAGCTGACAACAGTACATCTACATCTGACACTATTTATGTGGCAGATTACGGCGTGGACGATTCTAGCAGCGACGATAACTTGAGCAATGGTTCTGATTTTGAGTATAACAGCGATCATCGAGACATCGATAACGAACCTCGCTACCAGACGTTCCAACGCAAAAAGGTCCAGCGTCGTAGATGGACAACAAGAGATGAGGACCTCCTTCGGCGATTGAAACAAGACAAGCTATCAGACTGTGATATTGCAAATATATTAAAGCGCACAGAGAGCGGTGTAAAACAACATTGGGATATTATAGAGAGCACAGAGGTATGAGAAGACACAGGAAGCTTAAGATAGCATAGTTTAAGTAGCTTTTTTATATATCAGTCCGTAAAGTCTCCTGCAAAGTAGCTTGAATTCTATATAGATTTCAATAATTCATCTTTTATACACTATTATAATAGACTGATTAATAATAGATATTATGCAGATATAAGCAGTTTACAACTCAGGGATAACATTTTAGCGGGGGCCCCATACGGACACGCATAGGCGTGCGGATTATGTCAGCCCTCAATTTGGCCTGTCGAAATTGCGCTCTGATGCAGTTTTTACTCTTGAGAATACTATGATTTCAAATGGTTATGAATTCTTGGTTATCTACCGGAATGAATGGCCTGCTGGGCCTCATTATCTGCCGCTGCCGCCTCCCAAATATCATGCATACCTCTTCTGCTGAAAAAGGGTTGCGTTCTATCCCCACAGCTACCTGAGCCTCGACACGGTCATCTTCTGCTTTGATTTTAGTGGGCTAGATTATTAAGCAACTATGCTTATGCCATGCAGCTAGTTACCAAAGTGCTACGTGCGCCCCTTTATAGCGATAATCTCGTTTCGCCAGGAATCCCCGCTCTATCCCAGCAGGGCCTCCACAGGCTCCACTGCAGTTAGGCATCAACACAAACAATCTTTCTCAGCGCCTGCACACGTTACCCTGATCACGCAACACATCCGGGTTTCTCTTCTTAATACTGTTGTTAGGTAAGTGATAAAGACCTGACTTTGCACCTAAAGCTAATCAATATTATATTAAGAATGCAGACTGGAAGCTCTCCAAGCGATGAGACAACGAAATGGCGAGTTTGTCAGCATCGATAAAAAGATCTTCAAGCCATCGGAACAGGATCGTCTTATGTCATGGCAAGCTGGTAGTGGTCGTATAAATATTGGTGGAACATTCAGATCTACAGCAACAGGTCAAGAAAAAATCATACTTCCAAAAGAAACTTATCTCGCTGTAGAGGGAACCATATTTAAGTTGGAATATAAATGAGATTACTGAGTAGAAGGCCAGGAAGGGTAAACCTTGGATGCCTGCCAACCACAGTCATGACTGAGTATAACCCTCACTACCCGATCCCCATCACCATAATCAAGGGTACTAACCGCATCAGATAGCTCACCACCATTCTTGATACATTCGCTCTCTATCACGCCCCTGTATAAAAAGTCTCCCAACACTTTCCTTGTTGCATTGTTTGACTGTGATATTGCTTCTGATACAGCTGTCGAAGCAGGCTCTGAAACAACCAATTCTATAAAAAAGTCCATAGCACGTTCAGGCGGCCAGAATAGACAAACGGTTTCTGTCAATGAACGGCTATGTTCTTTCAACCAAACTTGACTGGTTTGTAGTCCTTCTAAAAGTTCCTCGCTAAGAATTGTAGGGAGTTTGTCGCGAGCTGGCAGTTTCATAGGAAAGACATCGTTTCGAAGGTTAGAGCTGGGCGACTGGACATCTGTTTGCTCAGTCCTGCGTCGTTTAGCAGGCCTTCTGGTATCATTCTCTTCTAGGCAGAGAGATTGAGTAGGGGTAATAGTTGCTTGAGGTATGATGTCTTCCTGGCAGGAGACTAATGTAGGTTGTGCAGAGGGTTTTGCTAATTGTTGTAATCTTGACAAGTTGCCTTGATGCTGTTCACGCCAGCATTCAATCTCATTCTTTGGGAGTACTTCTGCAGTAAGCAGTATAGTGCCCTCTTTTGGTTGTAAGTGGCTGAACAAAATGGAAATTAAAATTAGTTCTAAACATACCATATATCGCTGACGCCCTTTCATGGCCCTGCAGAGCCTTGCAGTACCTTTGCCAGAATTCGAAGAAGGTAAAATCCCGACAATGAATTCGAGATGCTTGAACCAAAGCCGGAGTATATTTTGGAATATCTAAAGCATTCCCGAAACTCGCGATAAAGACAACATCCGGAAAACTAAAGTCTTTTAGTTTTGAGTATCTTAGCCTGCTGACGTAACGAGAAGTTCTCTGATGGTTATGGCGACGAAGGAAAAGCATTGATGAGTGATTATTGACAGGCTCCATCTTGAGTCAGGGTACATAGAACAAGAGTGCAGATCGAACAGCTGTTCTATACGCACAGCTGGTATAATAGAATTGCTTGACTAATGGGATTTTTGAGCGCCTGCTTGTTGTCGATCACGATTCTCAAGCTGAATACTTAAAGTGATGTTAAACCCAGTAAGATAATTACCTGTAGGCACCAACACTCTTGTACCAACGCACCTCCCGTGAACAGCACAGGCTCAATCTCTTCCATCTGAAAATTACTTTCTAAGCTCTCTATATAATATTATCTCAGCTTGCCTATCATGGGTCTGACTGCATCTCAGTATACTCCTTTAAGAGTCCTGCTCATGATAAGTGTGCTGAGTACCGCCCTTTTTATACATAATCTTTGGAGAGTGTGTTCAAATCCTACATCCTCAAGCCAATGGCTGAAAAGCCGCAAGCCGATCTGCTTAACTGTTGCTGCAATCTTGTCAGCTGCAACCTTTGTAGTAGCTATTATTGGACTTCTTGACTATGTTAAGGAAGAATTAATATATTTAATTCTTATCGTAACTGATCTTCTATCATCAGCAGGGAAACAAGTAAGATATAGCTATATATTATATTACCTCTATTAATATTCTTTTAGGACTTATATATGGTTGCTTCAGATATAAAATATTTCCTTCCGCCAATCGCAACAGCATTAATATGGCTTAGCTGTAGTATCCTTTTTTGCTTTGGGATATTCTTTAAGGCAAAAGATATATTCCTTATTTGCTTACTATCCTCTGATGCTCTGTACTGGCTTTCCAAGCTAGGACAATTCAGTCTATACCTTTATAAGCATATTCGAAGACGGACGGAAGACCTTCATATGGCCCCGTTCAGCAATACAAATGATATGCGAGGGATCCTTTCAGCTGTCTTGGATCTTATTTGCTTTATTGCAAGTATTTCCATTCTTCTCTTAATTAAATCACAGATAGATAAGCTAATTGTAAGTATAACTAACTCTCTTTCAGTATGAGACTAATGTTATAGGTCCTTTATTCTATCTTTCTGAGCCGCCATGTTCTTCAAGAAGCTCTGCTTTTTATAAGAACACATGAGTTATTCTCGAGAACTATGATATATCTTAGTTCTATATATAAAGTCTTCCAGCAGTCATCAAATACATCTACATCTGAGTTACCATTAACAACTTATTAATTTTAGGGGTAGCTTAGAAAATAGATATAACTATGTATTGATAAAACCTCTTATTTATATCTCCTCTTCTGCAGGAAAAGCTTCTTGGGGGAGAGTAATGTTATGCGAAACGACACATATTATCTCATGCTCATGCAGCTCGTGTTGATTGATAGTCCGTCCATCAGGTAAATAAAAGACAAGACCGCCGGATTCAGCCCCCAATTCATCGATTTGATGAGATAGCGATGATCGACACCAATATGTAGCTGTCCAGTGAGACTCAGTCCAGTGTAAGACCTGTATTTCATCTTCCCTCATTGGACGAACTAATCTCATCCCAGACTCAGAAAGACGGAGACTTTCTTCCCTTGGCGGTTCTGACATTTCATGGTCCAAGTCAGTTTGAAACTGAGAGGTGTTATTCTCTCGATTCATTGACTTTTGCTGAGATGTTGCATCTGGCTGCGTCGACGAAAGCTGCTGAGACAATAAGCCATTTGATCTCACCTGTCTCATAACATTCCAAAGAAGTTGCTGTTTTTTCCTCTTCTGAGTTTCTTTCTTCCTGTTCGAGTTTCTTCTTATCACCTTTCGATTTGGCGCAAACTGGTTCGTCATATGCGTTTGTTTTAGAGAATGCCTACTCTCCACTTCTCTTCTTTGGTTGTCGTTACCTCTTCTAGCGCTCTCACCAGATTCAGAAGTGGGTGCTTCTGGCGGTTGGTCTGATTCCCTGGTTTGCGAACCCGGTGAGGAGCCTTCAGGATCAAACATAGATTCGTCTCCGTCCCTGTCCTCACTGAGTCTCCAAAAGGCATGGAAGACAGATTTCCGGACGAAGAGCGATGTTATGTCGCGCGATTCTGACGTACGGCGTGAGAATGCAGAGAGATCAAACGACCATCGGTCGCGCATGTAAGCACCAGAGTACTGCCGCCCACAACGACGAGCGATTGGCTCCCCAGATCCAATAGTAGTGAAGGTTGATTCAATATCAGTGGAAGCTCGAGCCCTCGCCCTCGTAAACTCATGGACTATACGGCTCAAGATGTTTTGCATTTCGGACTCGTCATATTCGTATAAAGCTGTTGGTCTCGCATCTTGGAGGGCCTTGGATGCAACCTGTTCGTCTGGATTTGTTACAGCTAGGCGCATTATCTCGTCCGATTCGAAACCCAGGCGGCGCGCCTTTTGTGCCAACCGGTGCCAATTCGTGGGATGGCGAAAGGGTGCCTCAGGTGGCTCTTCCCCGTCTTCTAAGAGAGGCCACTCGCCTGTTAGCTCCACCAAGTCCTGCATGATGTATAGATACAAGCTCTTTAACCTTTCGAAAAACACATCGTTAGGTCCTATGGGGTCTTTATGTGAGAATGCATCATATGCCAGGACCTGTGCAGTAAGAGGTATCTTTCTTTTACCATGCAGAAGCCGCTTCATGGTATCAGTACATAAGCGCAGATATTTAAAATCCTTCTGCAGTGTATAAATAGACGGCAAGAGATAGTTGATATTCTTCATTCGATGGAGAATTTGTGATCTCTCTTCGACATTTGTGAGTCTTTTGAACGCTATACCACCTTCGATCAATTCAGCAAGGTAACGATAATCAACTTGCGAGACTCCAGGAACCCGGAGCTGAAACTCTTTGACGTCCTCAGTGTCAACATTAATCAAGGCTTCCTTAGAGCCCATGAGCTTGACCCATGATTCTAAAGTGAATTCCATGTAACGCACAACTTCCTAGTCAGCTGTTAGAAGGTTTCTGTTTGTATAGGAGGCATGGTATACCTCGTCACACTTGCCACCAATAATCTTATGCCAAGTACCAATCTCAAATCCCTCTCGCATCCCAGGTATATTTAGGATTAGGTCCAAGAGAGCAGGTGCTATTAATGGATGTTTGAGTATACTTCTCAAGATAACTCCCAAACTCTTAGTAAGCCGAGCCCACCATCGTTTCTCTTCTGTTAGATTGTGGGAGCGATGGTAGATAATTCTTTCACATATATGTCCATGGGAGAATGCACCCTCATTAATGTAATCCTCAGTAATAATTTCAAAAGCTTTGGGATCCAGATCTTGCTATAGGTTCAGTATCTGTATACATATCCATCTATTAGCAACTCTTACCTACATATAGTTCAACAGTCCACCATGTACCAAGATGTGGTGTATCAAGCAGAGCTGCGACTCGACTCCTGCCGTTGGCGCACTTTATGTATTGGAATCGTGGGAGGTAAAGCATTCGCGAACCTTCTGAGCTTCGGAGTTCACCCAGTGTCAGCTTTGACAGGAGTAAAGCTTCCGAAAGAAGGCTTGCTGAAATAGTGCCTAATATGAAGTTCGAAGGATCCCTCCGGTTACAACCTTCTGTCTTAAAGATTCTCTTGAGTCGTGAAACTTTCGCAGCAGTTATATTCTGATCACACGGCATAAACTCTGGTGCAAACACAAGATCCTCGATCGAAACCTTGACGACCCCCCTAAATTTCGTATTCTTCTCCTTGATAACATCGTCAGTAAGCGAGGCTAGGCGGTTGGCATGGGACTGGAAGCTGAACATTGTGTTGCCGGTTTTAGAGTCAGTAGGGAAAGCTTTGTGTTGGTTCCTTTGAGCTTAGCAGAAAACAATGAACTACTAAATTGAGTCTATAAGTAATTATACCGGTAAATATGCACAAGCGTAAAGCCTTGAGCGAGAGTAAGGGTGCCGAAATCAGCACTTCCTGAAACAGCGGTGATGTTGTGACCAGGGTACCAAATCCAGGAACCCCAACCTGGATATAAACAAAAGTATTGCGTGATGAAGGCCCAAAAGACACAAGTCCACAAGTACTTATATCTTGGACGAAAATTGAATTTCTCTACCTATAGGCCCATCATACATAATAATAATGTCAAAGCTCGACCGGCATACCGTTTTGATTGATGATGAAGCTGCCACTGTTTTGCGGCCACTCAGGTCTCTGCAGTCTACCGAGGATCCTTATGCAAAACGTCGCGATGAGGAGCTTGCTCATCGAAGGCATCCAATGGATGCCTCTCGTATTCCAGTAAGGGGGTTAGACACTACCAACACCAAGCCGATCCTAGTTCCAGTCTTGGCCGGTTCTCCATGGAAGCATTACACAAGAGAATACTTCGTCAAGCACTGGTGTCTATTTGCAATAGCCATCAGCAAACAAAGCCGGCATAAGCTTTATATAATTCGTTCTTCGCCGACTTTGAACGATGAAAAGCTTCAGATTATCCGTCAAATTTCCCACCCTAATGTTCTTGAGAGTATTGAGATTTACTCTGAGGAAGATAATAATTACTATATCGTCTCTGGGATGATAGAAACCTCGTTAATGCATATATGTCGGGCCCCAGAATACCCGTCAGAGGCACAGCTAAGCTCTATATTATTCCAGGTAAGTTAGTACTACTTAGATATTAGCGTTTATTATTAAATCCAGTGGCAGGTCCTATCAGGGTCAGAGTACCTTATAACTCAAGGTCTTGTACCTGAAACTATTACATGTAGTGGAGTTCTTATTAATCTCGCAGGTGAGGTTAAAATTGGCAACGTTGAGGACTTTGAGGCGGGAGGTGATAAGAAAGTGTTTTTAGACTCTTTCTGCAGGCTATCAATGATGCTAATGGATAAGGAAAGGGACCCAAAAGCTCAGATTGGTCTATCACATCCAAATCGATGGTCTACTGAAGCTGTTCATATGCTTAGTCTATTAGGCTCGAAACCAAGTATGGAAGAGTTAGCTATACATGAGTTCTGGAAAAAGGGGAGGAAAGAAGAGTTAAAGTCACTTGTATACTTTACTCTTATTACAGCATATCATAGTAGATCTTAAAAGGGGCTTTTATATACTAAGTTAAACAAACTACATATATCTTAACCTATATTAGGTTGACTAGTATTTAAATCTGCCATAATAAAACTTTATTAGCTAATTGTTATTTAACTATATGTGATAAATACTTACCAGATATAAACTGACCATAATGAGGATTCTGCAAAAGCTCGGCATCCTTTTGTAAAGCTTTAAGGAGATCATATACTTTAGATGGCCACAGCTTTGGCGGCCGGCTATCAACAAAGGTAACCAAGCATGAGAAAATATCATTGCGCATATTATGCACAAGCCATGAGTTAGGTGAGAACGTAAGTGCCCAGGTAACTATTGCGTTTGGGCTTAGTTTTCGAAGTCTTTTGCATCGATGCTCAAAGTTCTTAGCTCGCTTTTTCCAAAGGCTTTGAGACTGCAGCGAACTACCAGGACCGTTGAATATTGCTTTAATACTCCGACGAAAGCTTGAAGGTACCAAGACTTCTTCTTTAGCAATGACTTTGGATGTAGCAGCTGCTACTTTGAATCGTAGCCCTGCACTGGCCTCCCAGGCATATTTTGACTCTGCTTTAGACAGTAGTGTGATACCAATTCCTTCCAGCTTCTCACCTAGTCTGATAAGCTCACCTAATTCACCTTCGTTGCATTGAGTCGGATCAAAATCAATCACCAGATCGGTAAGCGTTCGCGCCGAAATGGCAATTTGGTCCAATACAGATGTAGTCATTGAGTCTGATTATAGGTCCTTGAAACGACATTAACTTCTTCCATATATAACCACAACCAGAAGGGATACACTTAGCATAAATACTTATTCATTCCGACGCTCAGATTGTACAAATAACCGATTGATCAATGTCATGTGCTCAGGGGTCCAAAACCTGTTCCAGCTGCTTTCGTTTCTGCTCGAGGACCAGGGTACCGTTTTCATTCATTTCTCCACATCTATCTCCCCACAGCAGATGATCAAAAACTGCACCCTTGCTAATGCTGGAGTGTGATTGGCTCCAAGGAAAGAGGTGATTTCCTCCGTGCTGATGGGTCTGACACTGCTACAACCAACAATCCGATCTCTTGGCTAATTGGAACCTTGTGGCTAGGCTTAGCTGATTTTGGCTGGTGAAAGAGATGTTGGTTTTGCTGCAGATGTGTCCACTGTTCAGAATCACACTGGCGGCTCATAACGTCTATCTATGCCCAGATAAGTTCAGTGCACTACTATAGGAATAGGAAGTAATAGAACCAATTAACTAAGTCATTTACTCCTAAATCGAAAGTCTAAAGCAATTACTACAGTACTGAGCACCTGCACCTTCCGGTCCAAAAAAACATGCTCTTTGTAAAGTCTAGGGTGGGGCCATCTGGGTACATGGCGCTACCTCATAAGCAGATGTTCTGTCAGAATTTGGCCGCCTTATGGGTGCGTAAGCAATTTCTGGCTTAGCGAATAAAGTACTTAGAAGTATCGCTGCTGCCTGGAGTTCCGGGTCGCGAATCTGGGGAGGTGGAGACAGCTCCACAGTGTGAATTATTAGTACTATCGCTTGCATCAATCAAGTAAGTACATCGAGATGCGCGCTTTTTGTATCAGATAACGGTGTACACAGTGTACAAATCTACTTAAGTTAGATATGTGGGGCTTTGTTTATAAACGAGAGTTATTGTTGGAGAGGAAGGTGCAAGTGCTCAATACTGTACATGTGTTATTTCTTAGACAAAGACTGTTGTCTTTTCCTCCTCTACTGTAACCATTGTCCTTAAAAGCCGTTGTGCCTGCTCACGACCTTCATCTATAATCTGCCTGGCAATCTTGGGTCGATTGGACAATAAGAGAGACAAGAGGACAGAGTTACCAACAAGCAATACAAAGAGTACAAAACTCAAGAGACCAATAAGTGTTTGGCACCAAATCACCTCGCGCCAAAGACTAGCTGATCGAAGGCGAGGCAGCCAGGCCAGGATAATAGAGATAACTCTTCCGCTAAAACATGTCGAAAGAACTTCCAGCAAAAATAACGCGAAGTCAGCGCAACGGCGGACCTTGGGTGAAAACAAAACGTTTACACTACAGTACGGAAGTGTAAACCAAATGGTCCACGGGAGGTTAAGAGAGAGAAAACCTAGATAAGCTCTAGCCTCCTTGATCAGGCTGAGCTGGACCACGCTGCCGGCCAGAGGGGAAATCGCATTATTGATATCCCAATTAAAGTACCAGGTACCGATTGGGATACCTAGAAAGATAAGAGCTAAGAAGACCATTTCAACAAAAAGAGCAAAGGCTCGAAGGGTTAACTTAAGCAAAGTATGCTGTATATCGAAAACCTTCATTGCGGCAGACGGTTGAAGCAAAACGCATAAGGAAATGGGCTTTCAGTTATTGTCAATCTTCTTGGTACCATAAAGGAATTGGCAAAATGAAATCACGAACGGTCTTTATTAACCCGTGGGCTGATTTGTAAACATGTGAAACCTGATCCATGCGCAAGGATGGCAAAACCTGCACCTGGAGCAAGGGTGCGAAAACCTGCGCCTGGAGCAAGGGTGCCAAAATCTGCACTGGAAGGGGGTGCCAAAACCCCGCGCATATGGGTTCAGCCTGTGACAATGGTACTGGGAACAAAACGATGTAAGCTTTGTTGGGTTGTTGCATAGTGAAGGAGTGTGTTAAACAAAAACCTCTAATATATAGCATAACAGACCCAGATTCTTATCTCTTTTACTAACCTAGGTCAGATTACAGTGCATTCTAGATTAACTGACTTTGTTTCCTTTCTATCTCACGACTATGGCGACTTTCTCTCAGTGTTTGGCTTATTATCCTATCCTGGATTGTTTACTATCCTATCTCTCGGCTACGGATTCTTCTATTGTACTCGGCCTTATTGGAATTCTCTATACCAGCGATAATAACGCATACAAAAGGTATATCGATGTTATTAGAGACATCCCTGAGTATGCCAGTTGGATCAAGCAGATGTTATCAAAAGGTCACACGATATTGCTTGTAGGGAAGGATCTAGAGGCACTTGAGTTGTCTTACAAGTACCCTCTCTGGTACTGGAGAGAACACTCTCGCTGTGAGGTGAGGAGCTTGTGGCTCGTGGCTCTCACCACAAAAATGCAAAAGGATAGCCTAAGAAAGGCAGATGCAATTCCTGCCATGGACGAGAGTGGTGATATTTTTGAAATTCCCGTGTTCGACGAGGGCTATCTGAAGTATAGTCACATTGGAGGGGGTTGCACAAATGCGCTCTGCTACCCATTCTCGTTATCAATGTCCTACAACATGCCACTACCTCTGCCATGGCCTGACTGTGCCTATGACATGATGCAGAAGCGATCCTGGCACACGATCTCACGAGCTAGCGATTCAAATATTGATCTCGTCTATCTTCCTAATTACTGCACTCAGGATATACTTTTCGACGAAGCGACGGAAGCCTCCATGCCATACTTCACGGCCATATTTGGCTGTCCGATACCCTTCAACGAACCAAGTGCTATCCCGTACATCAACCTAAGGGATGGAAAGGTCCGAGTCACTCTCACCGATCCCTACATAGGTCAGGGGATAGACTTTCCGGTGAATACAGAGTGGAGTGGTGAGGATTGGAATGAAGAATCCGATATGAACAGCTTTATTTTTGCATTTTATCAGCCTCGACTTCATACACAAACTATGGGTCTCTGTCGGTACAATTTTATGGCTATAGAACTAGATGGTCTTGATCCTGACGTTGATAGCATCGAGACTTGAACTCGGGACAACTTTAGATAACAATGATGTTATACAGTGAAGTATAGACAGTTTAGTAATAGCCGAAATCAGAAGAAGCCTTGGTATTCTGGCGACAGTTTCTAAGCATTGAAGAACTTTAGCTTGTCTACTACGTCGCTTTTAAAACTGTTGAAAATGGTATCTCATTCGTGTCAATGGAAAACAGATACATTGGCCATATGTTAAGGGTGATCTCTAGTATTGCATGCCGGAGACGCACATTCTGTAACATGTCATCAGGACTAAAACGCATGCCGTATTAAGGCCTTGCTAATGGCTACCGGACTGTAAAGGTTTTGCGTAGCACTTTTCTCCGTCTAATCAACCCGTGCTTGCCGTAGACGCGTGCAAGGGTATTGAAGCCGCACCTGATAATGGAGGGGCCGAAAATTGACAATACCGCCAGGGTCATATGCAAGAATCAGTTTGCGAAAACAGATCCTAGCTTTATGCGAACCCTAAAGACTAAATAAGAGCCACTGTGACGGCAACTCGAAAGGCTCGGTCGTATACACTTCTAGCCTGGACAGGACAATGACCCAATTTGCATCCTTTTTGGAGATGGCGACTACAAGAAGGCAGAGCAATGCAGAAAGAGAAAAGTGGAGGAATAAATGCTGTGAGGCGTTATGCAGTCACATAAGTGAGGTTCAAAAGATACCGTATAGTGTGTAGACTGACCCTCACAGATTCAAGGTTAAGTCTTAGTCTTGAGCCCTCCCAAGTCAGACTGCTACCTGTGCGAGAAGATCCATATCGTTGGTCAATTGTCCCTGGTAAGGAGTACCTGTTTGAAAAGAACCTCAGCGACCAGTCTACCAAGATATACAAAGATCTTTATCAGGGGATCAACAAGGACTTCAAAGCCACGAGGCCACCTCCATCACGATTAGACAAGCTGCCGCAGAGAGATAATGCTGTAAGACCTGCTAGATCTTCTCAGCTTTCATATATTAACATGAATAGAGCACACCTCATCAAACAACTATTCGAGTCACATCACAGATCAATGAATTGCAGGTGCAAAAGGATTATGCCCTTCAGAGAATAAAATTACTAGAAAGTCAGCTCCAGGAAGAATTAAAACGCAGGGTAGGTCTGGAAGAGAAGCTCCAGGTAGCACATGAAAGACAACAGTGCTTAATGAGGGAGCTGCAAAAGGCGGAAAGACGAGAAACATACTTTCGGAATGCAGCACTTGACTATTCTCAGGAGATAGCGAAGATTGCACCGGCTTTAAGGAAGTTAACTGAGAAGACATATTTCACAGATGATGGGCTTGTTTAATAGCCCTATGATAACCTGCTCAGGAATTGAGTTGGTGTTAGTACATGACGAGAAGACATTGACACCTGACAGACCAGGGTCCGGTTTTGATATCTCGTCTGGGCACTATGACATAATCATTAATGAAAGTTATTTAAATAAATCCCATTGTCGCACATATATTACTACTGTTGTCGTGGTTAATTTCCCTGTATGCATCAGGGCTGACGCCTCGTTTGACCCCTCAACCTTATCACAGTTGTTCAGTTTAAACATATCACTATGAGCAACAATTTAAGCCACTTAACACGAGACATACTGCAAATATTAGACGATATGGCACCTCAAGACACTTCCAAGACAGTCAATAGCCTGACAATTGAGATTGGGTTATTGAAAGAAGACATCGAGAAACAGAATGCCCGGCTTTTGGCATCTAAAGCTCTTCTTGAGGAAATCATGGATATCATTCGAATCACTACCAAAACAGCAGACCTATTCAAGAGACAAAGCATAAATGCAGAGAGTGTCTGGGCCAGCTTCTGGGGCATTCTAAAGGAGTGCGATGAATCCATTTTTGAAATGGATTCAGTTGGTTCCGGCGATATTTAGCTAGGTGTAAGCGCCATAGTCCCCTTACGTTGTTAAGGATCAGTTGCTTATTGAGGCATTTCCATTCCTTCGTAAAGCGTCCAGCATTTCTCTGATGAACTCTGTAATTTGAAGGTTTCTTGCGGTTTGTGAAGCCTGCCACTTCTGCAGTTCCTCCATCTTGGTCTCAAGTCTGGTGATTCTAGCCTCGAGAGATTGTAGGCTGGCATGATCCTGGCTGGACTGACCAGAATCAACTACCATTTCTTGTTCGTCCTCGACGTACGTGACGCCCCCATCTGTCAACTGGCCGCTGCTCAGAATTCGATTCTGTTCTTCGGTACAGTCTTCAAAGGTAGAAAGCCCGATCGGGAGGTCCATTCCGTGATCAGACAGAAGTGTGCCAGAATTCCCGATGCCCAGCACTGGAGGGAAGTCGATTTCGGTGCTGACATGATTGTCATACACGTGATCGGCTATACCAAGTGTAGCTCCCTCAGTATCTACCATATTCAGCTGATCTATGAAGGACAGATCAAAGTTGTCAGAAAAGTCTTGCAGGAAATCAAGACTTTCCTCGTAAAGTCCAAGGGGACCAAAAGCCCCATCGGATACGGGTTGTTCGGTGGTGGTTGTTGTCCACGGCGAGTCAGTGGGGGCAGGATCTGCAAGAAAGGTAGGGCTAGAAGACGCTAAGATAAAAGCTTCGCAACTCTGCGCGAACGAACTGTCACTAAAACTCATGGCTAATGTAGAGCTGCAAAACCAGATACAACGGCAAAAAAGTCGTGCAAATCTGCATTTGTTTTTGAGGCCTTTTGACATGAAGCCAGGTGGCGCATGCGTTCGACCGAGAGACATAACTTTTCACTGCCAACAGCTTCCCTCCTTGATGTTGTTTGTTGGTTTTGAGTCTGTTGGTTCAGCAAATTGGTGATCCAGAGCCAACAGGTTAATGATACGAGAGAGCATGGGTACAGATTGCGATCCCATGCAGCTGTTTTCTGTACCCCTCGCAGATTCCAAATATTGCAATGTGATGTTGCTGTCATTTTGTGTGATTTACAAGGCGCTCAATGACGACGAACTTGTTTAATTGGTGGTCCCACATGATCGGGAACATGAGACTTTGGTGCTTCCTCCAATGCTTCACCAAGACGTGATCAATATCGAACCCCTTGTTCAAATGCCAACCAACAGCATAGAATACATGACCGGCAAGCTCGGGGCCGATTTCTGCTACCCTGGTCGCTCACCACCGGGATTAGAATCAGCATCAAGTGCTTCTGCCAACAAAGAAGATGGCTTGTAGATTGCATCTGGCCAAGCAATATATAGTTAAAGAACTGCTTGTCGTTTACAACCAGCTTTACAACCAGAAACTCACCCTTATCTACCCTTTCATATCCTTCACGACTCACGTTGCAATGGTATAGTACTTCTTATAGTAGAAGAAGAGAAGAAGCGTCCAAATTGACCATCGATAGGAGTATCAGCACCAACTGGTCACCGTCCCTGAGAACTCCATAGTGAGAACTTGGCAACAGCCGGCACCTGTGCAGCAGCAACCGTCAAACCCAGCTTGCTTTGTGTCTCGACTGGCAGGGGAGCTTCTCCTTTCGCGCACTGATAACATGAATTTACGTCATATGAGTACTCAGTTGCAACAGGATGTTGGTAGTTGGCGGCAAGAGTATGAAAAACTCCTTGTAGAGTACTGGAAGATATCCGAACACAACGCTGCTCTCTTGGGTCAGGTTTCACGTCTGAAGGAGCAAGTCCGGGCGACTAGATCTAAGCGAGGCAACAACAGAGGTCGCCGTGACGACGGCATTATGTCTATGCCCGTTCCGACAGGAAGCAGTGATATTGGTTCGAATGAGCAGGAAGCTGTTGGTGATGAGTGAAGTGAGGTCAGTGCGCGCTAAGCTGTATTCATAGTTCGCGTAAAGTTTAACAGAATTCGTTTTGGTTGTTGACCCTTGTCTCCAAGTCTCGTGTTCAATTCTACCTGCCATTATGCAGGGGGTTCAAAAAGCTGATCCCTGCAAGGTCGATTCCGTGCCTTGCTTTAACCCGCAGTACTCCGTACATCGTGGAGAAAAGGAATTAGAGGTTGAAGGCCTGTTATACCCTTGTAAATTTAGAGTTCATACG
Source organism: Fusarium phyllophilum (assembly GCA_013396025.1). NCBI lineage: Eukaryota > Fungi > Ascomycota > Sordariomycetes > Hypocreales > Nectriaceae > Fusarium > Fusarium phyllophilum. The sequence goes on along the minus strand of JAAOAQ010000124.1, from coordinate 54,413 downwards.
CAAATAAGGCATTTACTCTGTCCTGCGAGACATTGACTCGTTCGTTTGCGAATGGTGGAGGTGCCGTTTCTAGTACCTTCCGTGCTCGCGATGATGTAATTCCTCGGACAGGATCGGATTTGACCCGACCTACATAAACCATTTAAACTCTTTGACATGGACTCTTTTTTTCCCTCGCCCTGCATAGAGCTACTACTACTCCTGCATTTTTCATGTTGAATCCGCAATGTCTCATCCAAAGGTCACTCAGCGCAAAAGACGCACTCAGACATTAAAAAACAAAATGAAGCAATACTCCCATATTTTCGGCGTCAATATTACCGTCATTATGCAAGACAGGAAGACCTTACAAAACCAAACTTTCACATTCTCACCTGATCACGGCTGGGCCACCGTAAGTACAATAGAGTTGGCTCTTAGCGTTAGCTAATCCAGGTATCGTAGACCCCAGGTCACTCAACTAACTCCCCAGGTCGACCTGAGATAGCTACTTGGCCAGAAGGCCAAGACTTTGTTGAGCGACTTCAGCAGCGATTTGAGCAGCTCAACGTTGAGTGCCCCCCTTGAAGAGAAACCCAGAAAGTTTCTTAGCCCTACAGTGCCAGATGTCTCTACCCCTCGTCATTCTCAGGAGTAACAGCACAGATAGGTGAGAGGTGTCGTTGAAAGAATTTAGCATGATGAAACTCCATAAATATATCCACATCGTCCTCTCATCATTTTTCCTCCTTCTGCTAAGAAGACAAACATGCTATACAAAGTCTCCTTCGCTTAGAAGGTCGACTGCAAGTAAGTTCCCGCACTCTCTTTTTGTGGGTTCGCATCCCGAAAACAGCAGTTGTAGATCCTCTCTCAATGAGATTCTTGATATTGTATGGTGATCCACTGATTGGAAAGGCGCGTAAGCTACCCTCTTCCTTCAGTTCGATCAGCAGGGATTGACCAGTAATAAATTCAAGGTGCTGATGGATATTGCCATGTTCGTCTGTTTCTACTGTCGATCGACAAGACTTTCCGTTGATATATACTTTTGACCGGCGTAGCTTGTTGGCTACCTTTGGTAACGCTGCGTCCCTACCTTTTCGAGTGCAGAGTATACTGCCCTTCACATAAAGGTTCGACCCGCTCTTTTGAGGCAAAGCGGTCAGTTCAAAGTAGAATAGAGTTGCGAATAGGTGGTAAGCAATTTCTGGCACAGCTCCGAGCAGTATATCGTCCCGGTACACCATGGATACGAGTACAGGCATTGATGCAGTGTCGTCAATAGCGGGAGGATTTGAGATAGTGAGGTCCAGCCTGTACCTGCCACAATTCCTACCGGCGTTGATATCGGTACTTGTGACATCGTCCCAAATCCTTCGTCCTTGCATTAGAGACATGTACGCGCGTTTGAGTCGCAAGATCCAGCTGTCAGTGATAAATTTTGACTCTTCGTCTCTTAAGGGAGCATTTGGTGACGTTCCGGTCCCTACATTCAAGACGAGGTCTGGCTGCGCATTGCCATTCGTCGCCGCAAACTCCGCTAACGCGATCGAAAGGGGGTTGTTTGCTAAAACCCCCGCATCCTGAAATGTCCCGAGACCGGCAAGATATTTTGCTCGGAAGTATCTAAAAACAACCTTAGATTCAGCTTAGCCTTTAAATGTGAGCGCAGAACTAACAATAGTGCAGCTGAGGCACTTCTTCCACTACTAAAGAATTAGCCAGTACTTCTTGTAGCCTTTGAGGCTAGCCACGGCTTACACTTCCCACGTCTTGATATTTTCTGCCGCTGCCAGAACCGTGTAACCTCGTGTTCCTTGCCTTGAGCTGTTGTAGTTCGTGAAAAGGCAAAGAGAAGAAGGCTGTTTGATAGTTGCTGCCGGAATGCCAATTTTGGCTCCTATTCTCTGCGCATACGCCACTTCAGTAAAGGCCTTTTCACCAAAGACGCTCTTCAGTGCGATCTCAATGTCAGTTTCGGAGTACAATGAGTCGGAAAGAATGGCCCGGATCCAATTTACGCCAGGTAGGGATGCTTTTGATGGAGGCCGGAAAGCAGATTTTGCCAGCTTCTGAAATTCAACGCAACATCGTTCTACCGACCACCCATTGGCGAACATTGCGAGTACTATTAAAGCTCCTAGTGGCAGTCAGCTAGTGCGGTTCCGCGCGCTGGAGTTGCTTAGTCATGGCAACATACCTGCGCTTACACCGTATGCCAGTGTGAAGAACTCTTGTATTGGTATAGGGAGATCAAGTTGCTGTTGGACCTGACCTAGGATGGCAGGAGGTATTACTCCACGAACGCCACCCCCATCAATACACAATATTGAGTGGCCGGCTGTAGGCGGCCGAATACGTACCACCAAGTCTACAACATCGCCATCAAGCAAACAATTCTTTAGGGAAAAAAGATAAGGGTCAGCTGGTTCCGATACGCCGAACATCTGAACGCAATTTTCACAGATCCAATGGCCACATAATAACTTGTGCCTCGGAATCCGTGTAAGACAGGAGAAGCAAGTTCTGTAGGTTTTGATGTTGGCCCAGCGATCCGAGTGATCAATCAGTACAGATTTGTGTATGCATTTTGACGGCTCGCCTTGTTTGAGGCGGTTGAACAAACAGGAGAATCCGCGCAAAATCGAAGTCAAAAGACCGCTTGGCAACAGATGTCCTTCATTTCGATCGACGGCAGTCGCCTGCTTGCAGGCCTCCGTACAGATATCTCTATATAGACTTTGAAAGACATCTTGGGGGTTGAATACTATAAGATTCAGCATAAGTTCTTGAATTGTCTCCAGGAACTTACAATGCATATCAGGAAGATAATGGTCACAAAACAAACTAGACGCAATTATGGGAGAAGCGAAGGAGATGAGATCTTCCGGTGAGGGTATATGACTCATGAACTGGACGAGATGGTCCGCTAGCTCAGTTGAAACTGGAATATCGCGCCGAGCACTGCGAATGAGATCGATGGGTTGGTGGTACAGGGTACCTGCTGACTCAAAAGCCCTTTCAAACAATGCGTTCGTATGCTCGACAGACAACAGCAGCCCGGATTCTCGGCGTCGCTGGCGAACCACTGCGAGATGCTCGTGGAAGCCAGCCTCAATCAGTGCAGAAGAACTTGAATCAGTGGCTGGAAGAAACCAAGAGTCAGTGAAGTAGAAGTCCAATGGATTAGAGGTCAGTGCCGTGATTGTTGAGGTAAAGAGGCGCTCTGCTACAGCCGCAGCATTTGGCTGCAGCAAGTGTTTCTCACGGAGAAGAACCATCAATGATGGCTTCCAGAGGGGGCCATTCTGAGATGGCCAAGTGGCGATCCAGCGCGCAATCTTGGTCAGGTCCGAAGGTCCATATGAATAGAAGCAGAAGATATCCACAAATGGATATAGTAAGTGAGAGAACAGAAGCCCATGAGACTGGGTATCAGACATTTCTCGCGACAGCGGGATTTCTGACTGTGATGAGCAACACCCAAACTTTCTTTGGCAGTTACGAAGAGGCATAGTAGTGTTGGCGATCAGCACAGGCTCCTCATTTTCCGCTCCCGTATCAATGTCCAAGCGAAGTCTACCAGCATATTGCCGACGATTATTAACAAAACTTTTCTCACGGCTGCCAAAGAAGACATTGATACTCGGGCATATGATTTCAGGTCGAAATGAAGAAGTAAGCTGTTGCAGTCTCCCCGAATGATGGACTGATGGAATTTCTTGAGTACAAACCCATAACCAATGGCTACAGTCACACCTGGCCATTTCGTTTGCATGTTAGAGCTTTTCGTGACTTAATCTTGCAGGAGAAGCCTTAGACAATATGTACGTGAGAGATGACCCAGACCCGGTCCTGTTTTGAACACCGCTGTCTCTAGGACGTTGCTAACCCAGGACACGAAACACGCACCCATGGCCCTCCTGTCACAATACATAAAAGCATTCAAAAGCCATTAAGATCATTATCAATGCGACTTTCAACAAGATGGACGGCATAAAATCGCATACTTGCGATATTTGTCATCGCCCTCGATCAGATGAGTTCCATCGGCGCCACCCTGCTGGCCAGGGTTATCCTCGCACCCATTCCATCTGTCGCCGTTGTCGTCGGGACCAGCGTGGAGTTACAAGTAAATCTCATGAGCAACCGGTTTGCCAGACAACACGCAAGAGTAAACCCGTGCGCCGAAGTGTCATTGTTGCAGTCAAGACCATCTGTCGTGCTCTCATGAGTGGCAACGGTCTAGATATCCACGTTCACCACCATCACTGGCACCATAGTAACGGGGACGATGGCGTAACGAAGGAGCAGAAAAGGCTCCGTCCAGGATCGATAGAGAGTACTGGAGAGCGACGTATGCAGGTTGCTGAGCTTGCTGATGGCCCGGCGCCATTACCATGTGAGCTGCCTGCATATCAAGAATTGACCTACGGTCCATCACAATTAGAACAGAAGCCAGTCTTCAGATTTCATGTTACAGAGTACATTTAGTTAGATGAGTTATATCTTACTACAATACGTGTTAAAGTTGCGCATTTGTTCCCGAGAAGCCACTGGTGGCATCCATCAAGCTAAACTGTAGAGATTAGGATCATATTCGCCCGGATTCATATCAAGATAGCAACAGCATAAGCACATATAACAGGAAACAAACATATTCAAGTATGATATACCAGATATCTAGGGAACTACTAGGGGACAGCTCCGTCGCAAGTATTGTGGTTTCCAGCACGATGTTGAATCTAATGTTGCTTGAGAAGCCGCAAGAACCAGAATTGATACAATAGCAGCATTAAGCCCATAAACAGGCTACAAAAACCAGCAATACTAGCTGTTACTATGGCCGCCACCGACCAATCACCGTCTTGAGCGGTGTACACATTCGTGAGCCCGGTTAAAAGAGCCATTAATGCGTTAAGTAATCCAGGGCTCTGATATATCAGCACATGTTCATTCAGCTGTGGGACATACTGACAGAAAGATTCGATAGACAAGCCAGAACCAATTGTGCTTAAGGTTCCACCACGCCCAAAGGATACCTAGAATACCGATAACGCAAGACAGGCTTCCAATGTATAACAAGGGAACGTTGCGGACAGCACTCTGGATGACACGTCCAGCCTGGTTGTGATCCAAAAGTCTGCTCCGACTGATAGAGGTAAATGTTCCAGGAAATACAATAAAGCCTGCAAGTAAAAGCCAGTTGGAAATTGAAGCAAGAAAGTTCCAACGAAGAGGTACTTCATGCGACTCCACAACCATTCTTTCGTAGCTTGATAGGGATTCAGCCGGAAGGGGTACCTGAGCAGCCTTTAAGGCAACATCTTCAAGTTCTTCAGCTTTGCTCCGAGTAGTTTCCATTTCTATTGAGATGGGGTTCTCGCATGGAAGTATTTTCTCGACGTCGCCATTGGAGGGCATATACGCGAGCTTTTATGTTCCTCTCATGGAGTGTCTGGTTTCGGCACCCCTCGTGACCTGTGTTGCTAGCTGCTGCCTGTCGACAGGGGTGGGCGTGCCGGTTTTGAGATTTACATATCTATTATGATATGCTTACTGGACGCTCCTTTTCTAATTGACCAACTCCTGGCTGTCAACTGCCATTATGGACTCTACGGATATCTATGGTATCTTCATGGGAAGTGTCATCTTTTTTCTGCTCATCTCTTCGTTCTTTTATTCCATTGCTCAAGTAGCATACAACCATATCCGTCGCTTTTTTCTTCGTCAAGTATATTTTTCCCTCCTGCCCAGGTGGCTTGGTGGATGTCTTCGACTGTCAAGATACTGCGGATTACTGATCATTATTTATGTCAACGCCAATGTATGCCTGCTTGTCATTGACGTGAAAGATGGCTCTGACTTCACACGAAGACTTGGAAGAGCTGCGTTGATAAACCTCGTACCTCTTTGTGCGGGTGGCCGATTCAACCAAATCGCGCATGTTCTTTCGAGTCGGCCAGATAATTATCTCACTCTGCATAAATGCATTGGTCTGGTTTTCATCCTTGAAGCTTCTCTACACTCCATTCTCTCATGGCTGCGTGGCGATATTGATCTCCGAAGATGGCCAGATAAAGCCGGTTTGATTGTGAGTGTATTTCATATCCTCTACCAAGTGATTGGTTTTTGCAAGCCGTTGGCTTTTAAAAGCTTTAGTAGTACTAACGATTTGAAGGCTGCCAGCTCAGTTGGGGCACTCGTATTAACGTCGATTCCTACTCTCTGGAAATGGATTTACGAGCCTTTATCAATATTGCACCTCGCTCTTTCAGCCACAATGATTACTAGTCTCTGGTTTCACCTACCTTCAACAAACATAACACAGATCCCTAAGCTCTACCTTATTGTCGCAATACTGATCTTTGCATTAGTCAAGTTAATCTTCTTTTTGAAACTCCTTTTTATCAACGTCTCAACAGAACTTATTTCTACCGCTACGATTCAGCAGGTTGGAGAGAATGGCATAGAAGTCAGGGTGACTATGCCGCGGCCTCTGAAGTTTCGTGCCGGTCAGTTCGTGTTCTTGAGTATTCCGCGACTTGCCTTGTTCCAATATCATCCTTTCCAAGTAGCCTGGGAGTACCTAAGTGACAAAAGCGATGGCGGACGACAGGTGATTGTGATTATCATCCAGCCTCGTCATGGTTTCACTAGTCGACTTCGTCTGGCGGTTCCTTTCGAACGATACACAGCCCTTGTAGAAGGGCCATACGGTAACACTACCAAACTTGATCAATACGGGACCGTCTTGCTCTTTGCTACAGGGATTGGCATTGCAGGGCAACTGCCATACATGAATGAGCAACTACGATTGTATAGAGAATGGCGAACAAAAACCCGGAGACATGTGCTGTATTGGGAAATCGAAGCAGAAGGTTCGACTTACTATGTTCAGGCTGATTCAAGACTTACAGTTCATAGAATATAGGTACTGGGTAAACGAATGGATCAACGACATCCTGTCATGGAATATTGATTACGTAAGTATTACATTGGCAGGTCGTTGACTGCAACTCATATTAATCTTATCACAGGACATCCAATTATACATACGAGGAAGATTTCTGGCCAAAGATGCTGAGAGAGGCATATCCGTGAAGAAAGGAGAGAAGCTTAAGCGACTTACATTGAACTATGACATTATGGATCCACAGAGCCTTCTAGAGGACGAGATGCGAAGACGCAAGGGTGGAAGCCGTATGCTAGTATCTCGTATGCATCTCCCTGTAAAATCCCTGATGAAGCTCACATCTGTAGTTTGCACGGAACCTATCACGGCTCAAGCAGTGACTAAGATTGTTCGTCCATTGCTTGGAGACGACCTTGACTTAGTAGAGTTAGACTTTTGTCCTTGGTCAAGTTCAAGGCGCCCTAAGTCGTCACCCACAGAAGAAGAAAATTAGATCGCTGCAACAGAGGAAGGAACTAGACTCCTTTTGTGGGCTAAATATTTTCAATTCTTTGAAATTTGTTTATCGAGCTCTGGTAGCTAAATACAATCATTTAACTGTCTACTGAAATTCATTTGAATACATATACCCTAAGCAGACATGATCCTTATTTCGCCAAGTCCAATTGACCTCCTTCGATCTGTTGTAGTCCTTTATGAAAAGCAATAACGGCTAGTTGTAGCCGGTCAATGACATATTCAACCTCTTCACAAAGGTATTCACCAAGCCGTCGGACATCTTGCAGGTAAGCGACTTCTGCACGGAGACGCCCAACTTCGCGTGTTCTTTCCAAGATGGTTTCTTCAGGGGATTTTCGGTCAAAATTCTTGGTCGCTTCAAGTTTGTCCCGAGTAGCATCTAGGGAAACAGACTCGCCATGAGCGTTTGCTATCTCCCTGTCGATTGGGCGCGGACTAGCAGGTCGATCCATGTTACCACGATAGAAGATGCGTATCCGCCTAGGAAGTAATACCGGCTTCATTTGTGAATTATTTATATATTAGCGTCACACGGCATAGGCTTGTTGGACGAAAGTGACACCCCTGTATTCGGTAGTACCGGGGTACACATTTCGGTCTTACCAGGGTATACGTTTTTGATCTCATGAGTAACACGTATCTTTAGAGCAGGGCTTAGGGCGCAATTGCCTAAATGTATAATATGTGGGAGCTAGAGCTTTCGAGGTCCTTGTGTGCATAAAACCTTGGAATCGCGTAAACGTTCTTACTTATTTATTCCCTACTAAAATGGATCCCATTCGTTAGTACTAACCGTCTTAACTTGTAGAAGAGAGCTAATAGTCGCAGTAGATTTTGTGGTTCATGACATAATCCTTCAACTCTATAGAGGATTTGACTTTCTTGCTGCATTAGTTGCCGTCATAGCTGCAATAGTAATGTCGTTCGACACTATTCCAGAACACCAAAGAACCATTTTTAGCGATTTGGCAATAGGGTTTCTAGGTAGCGCTATCATCTCAAGCATTATCGCCTTGGTCTTCAACCAGATAGTGCTGTTCGAGTTCCAAGCCCATGATCGTCTGGACAGCAATCAGCTGTGGATCCAAACGGGATTGGTTGATGTCAGCATTGCCCAATTGATGTCTGGATTAATAGCCTGGTCTATCGACAGATACCCTCTCTGGGTTACTGTTCTACTTGGGAGTGAGGCGCTCATTCTCTTGCTGGGCGCGATGGTGCTGTCATCCAGGATGAGGGCGGGCATGTCAGGGATACAAGAACATACTTTGAGCGAGAAAGTAGTGATTTAAGAGACAGGCCGTTTCTGAAACAAATAAAACAATTATGATACTATATTTAGATTCCATATAGCCTCTGCTAGATCGCCTTCTATGTGCGCTGCCCTACCCTAATCGTCATAGATGTCCCTGCCTGTCCCTGCCTGTCCCTGTAAGATCTACTGATGGATGTCGGATAAATGATTGATAAAAATCGCAACTCGCTGGAACCTCTTTTTGTTGGAACATAGAGGGCAATAGTAGATTTCCTCGGGCCCGGGAATCCTGAAGTTTTCGGGACCTGACGAAACTCTATCTATTGACTTTGTCGCAAGTTCGCGCAGGACAAGATCTGAGAGAGGCAGTGGCCATCGAGAGGCAACCTGCAGTATTCCTGGCAACTTCGTATTTTCAGGGATCTGCTGTGTATCTATACCTGCATATATGCCTCTGATTTCTGATGAGCTGCTGGGAACACCCGTTCCCTTGCTGAGCTTGTCCACAGTTGCTGAGCCCTGGGCTGATTGTTCCAGCGACCTCGGAACCTCAGATACTTTGTCTGGAAGGATGCACTCAAGTGAGATCCTCTCCCCGGCCGTCAGATAATGCGGAGAAACCCGGATTATTTGGGTTCTATTGGGAGGCGACTTGGTAGTTATTGACGTAACGCTAGGGCTGATTGTGGGGAAGCTCAATGTCGTGGATCTTGTTGTGCTTCTAGATGCAAGTCTAGCAACGACCGCTTGAGGTTCGCTCTGTTCACCTATGGACCAGGGTTAATCATTCGTACATGAAGGTAAACAGCAGGCAGACTGTACCGAACTTCAAACCGTAACTTCTCAATTCCCAAAGGCTTTCTGCTCCAACCCACTGTGTGTTAAAACTTTCTGGGGAATCGGGATCTGATAGGTAGTATGCAATAGGGAATTTGCGCTGATGGGAAAGTGGCTCGTCGTCCCCAAACCCGTCTCGCCACTCGAACTTGCTCGATTCCAGATCATAAGTCACACAGCTTGGAGTGTTGTGAGAAAGACCCAGACTATCAAAAGTCTCTGAAATACCAACTCGATGTAAGTCATTGAGAGGAAGCAGGAGCGCTGCAAGCCAACGAGAAGACTGCGCATGGAATATTACATAAAGATTCCCAGCCTTAAGATAAGGTGTCTCCTTCAAGGCGTTCTTGTTCTTGTTATCCGATCCTTTAGCAGGTTGAATTTTCAACTGGTTAATGTAACGTTGCGTATCGGCTAAACTCTCCAGCTGCAGTGATCTCTTAGTTCGAGGTTGACTATAGCGACGACTCCTCGCACATGGCGATTGCTCTTGGGACGATGAAGAACGCTTTCTCTTTGATGCCGCGTTAAGAAGGTCTTTCGTAGTTCGCTCCCTGGGTTTCTTATTACTCCCTTTTGGAGTTGATCGAGGCATAATATTTATTAACCAAGGGCTATTGATGATTAAGATACTAGAAGGCAGAAAAGCTATTAAGATGGTGAATGAGATGGAAGGGCCAGTTGATTGCGGGTCCTCGTAACTTTATACCTAAACCAAGATGCTGAGCTAAGCCCCTTTTCTGGATCGCACTTACCACTCACGTCTGAGGTGCAGGTTTCGTACCCCTTCTTTATTAAGGAGCCAAAACCAGATCCCAACAATGATTTGGCGCGACGCATGTGGGGTCCTGCAGGGCTTTTCCTGCCCGTCGCATATATATTCTATCCTTGGCTACCAGACTCTCAGCCGGACAAGCCACCATGTTATTCCTCCCCATCCTTCTCGTTCTTGCACTTTCCCAAAATACCCGAGCTCAACTGACACCGAGAGAAGTTGTCGATCTAACTATCGAAGCGGGCGGCTTAGTCGGTACTGGTGTAATCGAATTCAAGTCGCCCAGTCAAGAAAGTGAGACACAGTCTATATTAGCTTCGACAAACAGCGATACGCCATGCACATCAACCGCGACATGTCAGACAAGCGAATATACAGCCCCTTCAAGCCAAGACACGGCGCCTATGCCAACTTCATTTTCCGTTCCTTTCCCTCTCATCCCGACTACCGGCCACCCGGGCTTGAATAGCTCTACAAGAGCCACACCAACTCCAAGGCCCAGTGCTCCTGTATTATCCAATGCAGTCACCATGCGTCAAGCAGCTTGCGCTTCTCTCATCAGTTTGGTTGTGATGGAATGCGTTTTCTTCTTCTTTTAGTGTAGTGGCAGGACCATACCCCTAGATAGTTATCGTTATTATCAAATCATTTATTATATTCCTATGCCTACTACCTGTATCACATAACCGATTCAGAGAAGCTTTAATAAAAGATTTATTATCTTACATAATTGTTTTAGCATTTTACAAACGCAAACTCATCAGGGTCCAGCCCTGCTTCTTAATCTATCGGTTCCCTGTATCTAACTCTCCTCAGTGGATCCGTGCAATAGCAGATTCCATTAGCTCCAAGCGCTTATCTTGTCGCTCGGACACTAACACAAGCTCTTCAATAGCGCGAATCAGTCTATCCTCAACCCCATTTTGCATGCTGTGTATTCTGGGTTCAAGTTCGGATGGATGGGACCTTGTCACGAGATGTGCAGAATGATTTGGCCCCCTATCGTCGCCTCCGCTCTGTATCCTAGGATCGGGATTCTCATGATATGATCTCGTCGCAAGATTTGGTCTTATGCCGTCCCCACCATATGTGATTGACCTGATGTCGCAATGAAAAGGCAGGATGCCACGGGGACGTCTACCGGTGGATTCCCACGCTCTTTGCCTGGGGCTTGGATAAGCATGAGGATCATAAAGAGCCAGGTTTTCGGGGTCTAGATAGGGTGTAGTGGCGCACGGTGGCTCAATGCCGTTATTGACATAACATGAATCTAGCTGTCACCTTATTGGCATTACGTTAACCAAGCAAATTCCGAAACGCTGTTCTGTGGATGATTCTGGTCTTCGAAGGATCGTTGTCATCCGCCACAGCGCCGGATAACAATTGACATCCTCATAACCGGACTCCTTGGCGCCTATGGCAAATATCTTATCGTAGTTACTGAGGTTGATTGAACCATCAGAAATGCTTCACAAGTGCGTCTCGATATCTCTCTTCTCGCTCTTTGTAGTCTAGTATAGGCAGGACCACAATCATGGATAGTTCCCATTGTAGTAGAATCACTTATTCCATACTAATGCCACTTCAAAATGATGTTGTCATAGACACCTACATTTCTCAAGCTGCCAAATCACCTCTTTCAATATATGAAAATAGCAAATAAACTACATATTGAACCTGAACTCAAGGTGCCGAGGGACCTGCCCTGTAACCTTTCCCCTGAACCTCAGTACCTACCCCTCTCTTAGTAACTTAGATTCCATGTAGTCTTGGTATCTCTTGCGATCCTCCCTGTCTTCTGCCATAGCCAGTACAAGAGTTTCCATAGCAGCGATCAGCCGCTCTGGACCGCTTGCGATTTGAGGCTGAGCGCCAGAGGAACTCGTCTGAGGCGCCCTTCTGGTAGTAGCCTCTTCATATCCAATTGACCCCATGTTGCCATGAAATGGTAGAGCCTTTGGCAAATGACGATCGTTCTCATAATACCTGCTTCTGGGTGCTGGAAACATAAGGGGCCGGGGACGCAAGTGATTATAAGGATCCGGGTAAGGTGTATAGGCCCATGGTGGCTCCACGCCGACCTCATTATAGAACCTTTCTATCTGAGAATCAGCATCTTTCACCAACTTCCGCAAAGCCGTTCTATGGATAATTTTTGCTTTTGAAGGATCGCTGTCTTGTTTCAATGCGATCTGTATCCAGGTGTCGGGAAATCTGCCTTCAGAGGGCTTGCCTGACTTCTTGGCGCCGATGCATAGTATTCCATTATATGTGGCTGGAGTGATGGAGGGGTTTGAACCGGTAACGGCCTCAATATGTGTGGAGACATCATTTCCACCGTCTTTGTAGTAGCTTAGAGCTTTAGTTGAAATCTCGTGGCCGAGATCCCCTAGTGAAAAGACCCCAAAAATCGATGCTCCCGGGGACTGAATGAAAAATGTGACGTCGTCAGTCAAATATTGCTCCTGGAATCTGTTATATCGCCGCGATGATCGGTAACCGAGTATTATACCTTCAACGTTATCAGCATCCAACATATCTATAACTGGGTTACTTTCCTCCTCATCGCCTTTAGTATCCGTCATATTTGCATCCGAGCCGTCTTCCTCATTGGAGGGAGGGTCGCTTTGGTTTATTTCATCCACCTTTTCACGAACAGCTTGAACCATAACTTCTGACCAATTTCTTGGCCATTGAAAGTTTCGCTGTCCGCAGGTATTCTCACATTGGCCCTTGAAAACCGAAAGCTGTTTCTCAGCTTCTTTCGCGCCTTGCGTTTCCCGAATCCGGATCACGTGTACCTGCGCCTCTTTTAATCCCTGTAAAACATCTCTGTCCACCTGGTAATAGTCCCCAGAAATTCCAGCAACGACGTTTAGATTCCTGATCTTATTGTTGGCTTTTCGGATTCCGTCGTTAAATATTGGCAGGCCCTTTGTGAAGTCCGAAAAATATGTTTGGATGTGTTTGGAAACCTTTTCGTGGACTTTCTTCACTGCATCAGGGACATCGGGTATGGACACAACATCGTCCCCAGAGTCTGATTCTTCATCGTCTTCGGGTTCTGTATCACCTGTTGCGAATGCCCCAGGCCCGAAGACGCCCTTGTGTTCTTTAAAGATTCGAGACCCTGTAGGCGGCTGATACCGTTCCTGGTTCTTATTAAGTAGCTTATCTGCAGCATTGTTGACCTCTGTTGCGTGTCTCAGTAACAAACAAGGGATGAGGTTCGGCACCACTGACCTTTGGCACATTTCTCGGCTTCTTTGTCCTTGTTTTTGTCTGGGTGTACCAAGTACAGAATTCTACGTTTCCGCTGTCTAAGGTCAAGACGCGTGATCGCCTCGTCTATACCTAGCACGTCGTATTCATTACCTCCTGCTGCTAGAACGTTAAGTATACGTTCTATTTCTTCGCGTGCCTCCCTTTGTGGTGCTTCTCTCTTCTCTATGCACAAGTCAAATGCATATTCGACGAAGAACTCAATGACTTCTTTTTGGCCAATCTCTTGGGCAATGGCGGTTGTGGTTGGTCTCTTCCCTTTTGTTATCTTGCTGAGAACGACGTTACTGATCCTCGCAATCTGCTCTTCAGAGCTGAGAATGTCACGGTAGGTCTCAACATCTCCCGCAGTTGCATCCTTTAACTCATTTTCTATCCAGAAATCAACGATTTCTTTACGAGCCGCAATAATCGGATTTCGAAGAGAGGCATCCTGTAAAACAGCCAATGAACCGTCATAAGGTACTAAGCTCAGTTGAGAGCTCTGGTGATGAATGTCGCTTGATGAGGCATCTGTGACGGTCGGGGGTCGATACCCCAGAGCCCCAATGGTTTGAGCTGCCATCTCTACCGCAGTATATGTGGAGAGGTCAGGAATCTAGCACTGACTAGCGAATATATGTATAGGCTCATCACTCGTCGGCATATCTGATTTCGAGGCATCTTGTCAGGGGTGTCTGCTTTTGACCCACCCTTTTTCTGGTAGTTGAGCAAGGGTAGTCGGTTTAGTCCTCGAACGGCCTCTTTTCGAAAGGCCTTCTGAGACTATTTAACTTAGTGGGTATACAGAAGGAAGTCCGCTGTAAGTATTTCAAATTGATATTTACAACTTTTTGACAAAGAAATAATGGGGGAAAAAGAAATACCTCCTGTAGGTTACTTTACTATTTGCTTCTAAACCCTATCTAACAAGCCTAGGCGCTACCAACCCAATCTCAAGTGGTTGGAAGCTCTACAAACCCTTACGAAGCCTATACATCGTGTGTGGCAACTGCTTATCACGCGCTCAAAAATCGCTTCAGCCAAATACTACAGAAAAATGATTCCCTTACGAAGAAACAAAGATCTTTGCGGCGTCAACTCGATCAAGCTCAGCGAGAGAACACCAAGATTCGTAGCGAGCGGCAGCGATTACAAGAGAACTACAATAAGCTAGCCAAAGACATAGGAAGGATGTCAACGGAAAAGTCCCAGATGTATGCGCAACTTGAACATGAAAGGTTCCAAAGAGAGCTTGGAGACCTAGTTCTCGATCAATACAAAGACGAGATTATAGAGCGCAATGAAGTAATCGAACGAGAGGTGTTCAAGAAGGAGCTGAGCGACTTGCTCTTAGAGCAGTACCGCGGCGAGATCGAAGAGCAGAAGAAGTCTCTGAGGAAGAACGAGCTTCAAATTGCATCATGTGGTCGCCAAATGTTCGCATTCAGTTCCCAAGTCTCGTATTGGAGGCAAAGGGTCAGTTTGGGGGAAGACCAGATCTGCAAGCTGACTTCCGAGCTTGAGCATAGCAAAGGAGAAATGCATAGGCAAAACACAACGATCGCGAGACTGGAGAAGGAGCGACGTGAGGCTATGGACGGGTGTTCTTTTTTTCAGGCAGAGATCAGAAAGCTCAAAGCTACATACGACGAGCTGGAAATGCGGGTCGATGCATTGGGCGCCACGGATGCCACCGAGCCTGATGAGCCAAGAAAGAGACGTGCCACGAAAAAAAGGCGCAGAGGACATACTAGCCAGTAGCATTGCATTCTTTCAATTGTTTGAAGTTTAATTTGATTTTTGCATCCGTGACACAGTGCAACTTCAGTGAGAGGTAATAGGTGCAGGAATACTGCCTAGAGTAAAGTGGTAGGGTGCTGTAAGCAGACCCCCAGCTAGCTGAGGGGGCTTTGCACTCAAGGGTGCCAAAAACAGCCCCCCTCAGAATCTAGGGAAGCTTGATATATTCCGCATTTCATTTGTGTATCCTGTGAATCGCGAAAGCAAAATGAAACCACCAAGGCCACCAACTCCTGGACTAGCTCTCCCTTTTCGTGGAGAGATCAAGTCATCTGACTCTCAGACACAAATCATGGACTTTTGGTCCAGGTTACATTCTCGAACACCAAGACTTGTCACATCGATATTTCCTACAAACCTTCATTCCCTTCTTCTTGCAGACGATGCTTGCTACCCAAAGCCATTCATTATCGCTCAAAGCTACGACATAGCTGCTCGGCAATGCCAGTCACAGGTTCAAAGCATAGTGAACCAATGCAACATTAGCAATACCAAATTCCACGACACAGACTTTGACATCGAAAGTGACTTTGCCACAAGCCAGAATAATTACCTCTTCGATCTCACGAGATGCATTGATCAAACTAGCAGACGTGGCAAAGATGCCTTCATCAAGGGATCGCCACGGTCGTCACGCCAGTACTCTGGCCACAGCAATAAAGACGATGAAACATCTCTCCCCGGCTCAGTTCATCGCATTCCTTGGATTTTTGAAAATCCACAATTCACAGTAAGTGGGTTCTCAAGCTCAGATATCCAGCAGGGAAATAGCGGTGACTGTTGGTGGCTTGCTGCGTTAGGCACTATTGCTCATCGGGAGGATTTGATGAACAAGATCTGTGTAGCGCGAAATGAAGAGGTAGGGGTCTATGGCTTCGTATTCCACAGAGATGGAGCCTGGATCTCAACAGTAGTTGATGATAATCTTTACCTGAAAGAGCCGGATTTTGACAAGGAGACGTATGATGCTACGGGCAGTAAAGCGAGACATCACCGCAAACAGAAACAGTCCAACTCGGAAGCTCTCTTCTTTGCCAAGTGTATAGATCCAAATGAGACCTGGCTTCCGTTGCTTGAGAAGGCAGTGGGTAATTTCCCTCTTGACTGGTATATACTCAGCTAATGCCGAAGATAGTTCGCCAAAGTCCACGGCGATTACCAAGCTCTAGACGGAGGATGGGCTGGCATTGCGATGGAGGATCTCACTGGCGGTGTTGCTACACTTATTGCGACCAATAGTATTCTCGATAAAGAACGACTCTGGCGTGAGCTCCTCTCTTGCGGTACCATAGGTGGAGAATTTCTTTTCACATTGTCGAGTGGCCCTGGCTTTGAGCACCGAAACGGAATTGTCTTGAGCCATACCTACTCTATCCTCGAGGCTATCGAGTTGAAGAGGGAGCATGACGGCATGACACGCTTGGTTAAGATTAGGTTAGTGCTGTTCGACTGGCTGCTTGGCATTTTGCTGTCTCTTACCACTCCTCCTCCTCTGAATAAATGCAACATGCTGACATATGCGAAGGAACCCCTGGGGCCAAAGGTCAGATACTGGCTACGGGGAGTGGTGTGGTGCATGGGCGGAT
Organism: Fusarium phyllophilum; assembly: GCA_013396025.1. Lineage (NCBI taxonomy): Eukaryota > Fungi > Ascomycota > Sordariomycetes > Hypocreales > Nectriaceae > Fusarium > Fusarium phyllophilum. The sequence continues at coordinate 37,479 of JAAOAQ010000124.1, read as the reverse complement.
GGTTCTAGGGAATGGAATACCTATACAATAAATGCACTTCATCACGAGTTTGGTGATAATGGCATCTTCTGGATGACTTACGAAGATGCTATGGAGAATTTTGATTATATGTATAGGACTCGACTTCTACATCACGGGTGGACTATGGCACAGAAGTGGATGAGTACTCTTGTGCCATGGCTGTCAGGATTTCTGAAGAAAAAGTTCATTATCGATCTCAAAGACAAGAGCACCGTAATTATTGTTCTATCTCAGGTATGTTTTGATCACTTTGTTGATTTACATGACTAAAAGATCGGCAGCTAGATGATCGGTACTTTCCAGGGCTTCAAGGGGAGTACGACTTTACCCTTCATTTCCTCCTGCGGCCTATTATCTCCAAGATCGATATTTGTCGAGTTTCTCCATGTCATCTTGGCGACGGTCGATCGATTAACTGTGAACTCACCCTGGAGGCAGGAACATACGAGGTTATCCCAAAAATCATCGCTGAAAGAAATGGCCTCGACCCAGTGGAGGAAACAGTTAAACTGGCTGCAAATAGGAATCCGCAGAAGTTACGCCAGATTGGATTGCAGTACGATCTTGAACACGCCAAAGAAGGAGTCATAGACCCTAACCAGCAACTCGAACAGCCTACCTCCAGCGACCTAAGAGGAAAGAGTGCAAATTTGAGGTCCAGCTTTTCTCAAGATAAGAGCCTGGAACATTGGATTCCAGTTTGTGTTATTGGTTTGCGAGTCTATGCTAAGCACCCAAACTTTGTTGTCAGTGTTGCCTAGTCAAACAGCCTAACAATTGAAGCCAGGGACGTAGTATATAAGCTTTCAATATGATACTAGTTATCAAAAATTTGCAGGCGCAACTTGTAACATCTAAGCGGTAGCTTTATACTATATAGGAATAGATGAAAGTCGTAGAAGGAAAACAGGCGCCCTACGAATTATTAAATCCGAGCATAAATTAGCCTAGGCGGCCAGTTCTGCCTAAATTCTGAGTTACTCAGGACTTTTGCTGTGTTAGCTTGATATATCTCGTGATATCTTAAGCTCCAAAGTATCAAAATGAGGACAAATCGGTATTACAAAGAACCTCTTTATATAAGATATATACTCTATAGAACTGCCACGTTCAGATACTTGCTCTGCCTTCCTGATTCTCCATCTCCCTTATGTCGACCCTCGGACCTAAAATTGTTCTGCTAACGCTTGTTATATCATATCTCTCCAATAATCGTAACTAAAGCAGTCATGGCGAGAAAATCCAGGCTGCCCGCTACCTATAACGTTCAATTAGAAAAGGCTGGGGTAAAGTCAAAGATTCTTACATCCACGCCACAAAGTATCCATATCCCGCATGCATGACGATCTTGGGATGTTTATGCTAGGGTGAGGGTTTTTACATGTTGACCGCCATCTGACGGAAAAGTTATGCCAGATTCCGTCCATGACGTAGTTGCGTTCCAGGGTTGTATTTCCCTTTAACGGACCTGACTTCTCGACATAGAGACAAAACTGAGACGATAAACCTTGGAATGACTGTAAAGGTAGAGGTTGCCCAATAGGTAAGTATATACAGCCAACAAAAGGCATATCACTAGATCGCTTTCCCATGTCTGGCGGTCCCATATCAACTGGATTCATTCCAGCAGGATTAATTGCGTCGGGCAAAGGAGTGCTCGTGGTAGAAATAACAGTACGGATGCAGAATAGAATAAAGAACCAGCTATAAAACTCCATTTTGCTGAGTTTATCTGATGAGACTCCTCTTGTCTACCCTACGGAGCCGGTGTAGTCTTGATAGTCTTATACCGACTTACTAATGGTGTGGATCCGTCGCGTTGGGGTGCTGGAAAAGGTTACCCGCACACCTAAGGTGCCAGAAGCAGCCCCCTCACAGAGCCAAAACCGTCTACCCTGGATGCACCGGGGGTCTCGTTTCAACGCCACTATTCAGAAGAATCAGAAGTACTAAATTTACGTTGTCTTTCTGATCTTAAGTAAAATAAAACACTTAAGATTCTCTATCAATGTATAGTACAAGTTCAACTGTAGAAAATCTGTTCTCACATTTCCACCGGGAGAAATACTTTTCAACTTCATGCTGCTACTTGTTTTCAATGTTGCTGTGTTCTTTGCAAAGCTGGCCTTTGCAAAGAAACAGCCTGATAATCCCACGACCAGCCCAACCACACCAACTAACATGCTTGTTGGTTTTCCCAAGCATATCGCTGTCGCTGACAAGATGCAAGGTTTCCCATTCTCGATTGACAAGGAAGTTACTGGTGTACCTTCGTGGATGGCTCTCAACTATCCAAACTTACTTTATGCTGTTGACGAGTCGTCAAATGCCCTTACACTCTTTGAAATTAACCTTGTAAGCGACGAGATAACAGCAAAAAGTTCAAAAGAAGGTAGCTCTGGAGTCGTCCATTTAGAGTTTAATGCTGATAATACCCGACTTATCGGTTGTGCCTACGGTAATGGTACCATTGATATCTGGAACACTACAAATGGCGGCCTGGGACTTATCAAAACCGTTCCCTCACCAGGGCAACCAGGTCTTGATAAAGAACGACAAGCAAGCCCTCACCCCCACCAGGCAAACCTTGATCCAACTGGCCGCTTCTTCGTTATTAACGATCTTGGTACAGACTCTATGGTGGTTCTTGACTCCAATGATGATGCTTTTCAGATAGTGAATATCATTCACATCTCGCCCCAGGGTTGCGGCCCTCGACATGGCGTTTTCTATCCCCAAGGAGCATTCAGAGCGACCCATTATATTCTTGTCTGCGAGATCAGTAACAAGGTCCTTGTCTATACGGTATCATACCGCGAGAACTATCTTGATTTCACACAGATCCAAAGTACTTCGACATTTGGTCCTGGATTGCCACCCGCCAACTCATCCAGTGCTGCTGCTGGGGCAATCGTGTTAGCGGCAGATAATAGGCATCTGTACGTTTCTAATCGACAAACAGGGAACTCTACGGACTCCGTTTCCCATTTCCAGATTGATCACTCAAATTCTACCTTCCTTTCACTCCAGTTTGTAGGCTCTGCTTCTACATATGGGATTTCCCCGCGTATGATGAGCTTCAGCCATGAGGATCGTTACCTGCTTATCGCCAACCAAGCTGGAGGTTTTGGTCTCGTGGCTCTTGAACGGCGGTTGGATGGCACACTCGAGGCAGAGAATCCCATTTCTGTGTTGGGAGGACCCGACTTTACACCCCAGTTTATCCAGCAGATCACTTAAAATGCATGCGAGAATCAGAGGCGGCCCCTATTTGCTTAGACTTAGTATGGTGAAAGGAAAGAATAGTGTGGTTTCATAATAAAGAACTTATACTTAAAGCCTGATAGAGTTGTCCCCTCCCGCCTTAGTAGTACTGAGCTATAAACTATTAACACGCAGTTCCGTCCCATCTTACCAGAGCCCAAAGAATTGGCGTACTCTTCCTTGCTATCACCTCCTCGTGCGTCTTCTTGAGGAACATCTCGTAGAGTTGTCTCTCATCAGCAGCTTTTCCACTACTATCAATGTAAGTGAACCCCCTTGGCCGCTGGTAGTCTGACCCTAGGAGCTGTGCATGATACTCGCTTTCATCTACCTCTACCAACTCGGCCTTCTCATCTGTGGCAGAACTAAACTTGTATACTGCTGTGCTGAGGTTGGCGAAGCAGGATGAACTTGTTAATTCCCCTTCCCCGTTGTTCAACTCCAACTGGGTTCTGTAATGCCCAGTAAGCGTGTTGATCTTGCCGCCATGGGTAACAATGAGGGTTTTAATATTTCTCCCTTTGGATTTGGCGATAGTTTGGACCAAGTCGCGAATTTGAATCCGAAGCCTCATATCCTGCTCCTCGATCTCGTCAAGGGGCTTGTATATTTCGAGGGCGGATAATCGCTTCTGCGGTTCATTCCAGCTGTCCCACTGGTCCTCTAGTGTTTCCACGGTCAGATCAACAACTTCTTCACCCAATAAAGTCCCTTCAGCTAAGCCTCCCGCAAGATCAACGGTAGAAGCATATCGCTTGCCACCTTCCACATATGTTATTGGAGGGATATCCTGTATCCATTTGGTATTTTCAGCAAGGCCGAAGAGGCATACAATTCGAGCCTTGTTTGTCTGCGCCAATCCCTTTGCGGTCAGAATGGATCTGGTCAACGGGGAACAAAGTATGAGATCCAAAGAATCTAAGAACTCTGGATGTTCATCCACGTAACGCCGCAGTTCTTCTTTTCCATGTCGTGTGAGGTTATCTGGCAGAAAGTCTCCATGTTTAATAACATTTCTAGAATGGAGAAATTCGGAAAAGGTTTTATCGTTCAGTGTGAAAATATCGATTCCATGATGGCTGAGACCGATGTTGGAATTGGCGTGGCCGTGACGAGCTACATAGATTAAGTGGCTGTCCATATTGTTGACAAAATAGCGCAAGATAAAATAATTCAGGGTAACAAGAGTTGCAAATTCCCTTGATGGAAGGGGTCACTCTCTCAACTTATATATGCGAAAGGTTCGAACAAGCTCCCGTGAGCGTGTTGTTCTTAGTGCTGCGCCAAACCCAAGTTCAGCCAAAGCGTGCCGCCGTCTATTTCTCAGAACAAATTTTCTCACGACCAAAATAGAATAACTACAAAATCAAAGGAAGAATTTGCATTTGGTACAAGGAGATGAAATTGTGAAAACCACTACGTCGTTATTATCTCAAACAGCGCTGGGCTTGCTTCATTTCTGTAGCTCTACTTTCTACTGCCATGTCTCTTGCATTGCTTTAATAAGCACTCTAAATTCAAATCCTATTTACATGGCTTCCACAACTACCTATTCTCTTGAGCTGCAGATCTCAAACGTGTCGAGCAAGGGGTGTACCCTCCAAAGACCCAGCGTCGGTCTTTTGGGCAGGAATGATATTGTACATCGCTAGAGCATATCAGCCTCATAGTCATCATTTATTGATGCTCAGGGAACTCACACATTCTGGTCTTCTCATCTCGATAGCATTTTGATACACTCCATCCGGAACTTTGGATTATGCGCTGAAATTCCGACATTGTGTACTTGTAGCATGCAAACCAGGAAAATTCAGTTCTGGGTTGTGCTAAAGGGATACAATGAAACTTGTGACACTGAGGCGAAGCAGTTATCTTGCACTTAAGTGTCCATCTTGTATCATCAAATTCTTTCCACCCTAAAAGCTCGTTCGCCTTATCCCAGCCACCTCTCATGAACTCAGTGAATTCAGGTGTGTGATAAGAACTCTCCAACTCTTTTTCCCTCATTGGCTCATGCTGGCCAAGAATGAGCCGATCGACAACCTGGCTCCAGTCTCGGAGGATTTGGAGCACCTTTTCAGGTTCAAAGTTAGTCAATGTGGAGGAGCATGAGATACCGACTTTCTCCCCTGGCATATCCATCGCCAATCTCCTTGCGTCTTCGAATCTTCCGTGGAGTCCAAAGCAATTTATATAATTATATCGCTTGCTTAAGCCCCGGACATGGCTCTCAAGTGAAGCCCTGTTGACGTCGACCGCGAAATAACGACAAACCTTCTCTGCTTTCTCGAGCTCATTAAATATCGGCAGCAACTTTTCAGAATTCCTTCTTGAGTTAGCACTTGTCTATTTGGTAGAAATAAGACCCAATAGTGTACCCAGAGCCCAGGTCGAATATGGTGAGTTCAGCCAATGGGCAAAGCTGTTGAGCAAGCTCGGAGGCTTGCTCTCTCAAGATCTTTTTCTCACCAATGGATTGGGGAGATGTGTCGCCCCCTGGCCAAGGTGAGTCGATATAGCAGACCGCTTTGCTGAGATATTTTCCAAGGCGTATAGACTCGTTCAACTCCTTCTCTATGCTTTGTGGCATGGCCCCCCCTCCAATATCCCGTACTTGTCCAGGCGATAAATTGCCCAGGCAGGTAACTAGGCTTGTAGCAAGTTGGCGCTGATTCTCAAACATGGCAGAATATTCGTCAAAAGGGCTATTGTATCTCCTCTTCATGAGCATAGCACGTGGCGTCAATCATAGAAGGACTTACCTACGGTAGAGTACAAGTTCGTTCGGATGATCTACTAAGTGGCAACTGAAGACTAGTGGGTGTTAGGTCGGAAATGAACTTCTACTTATAGCAAAAGGAGACAAAGGATAATCCTGTTATGATGAAACGTCATACCAATATCATGCAGGTCGATTGAGCAAGGACAGCAACACAGTATGTCAGAAATAATGCTCATTGTAGTCCAGGGTGCATGCGTAGTGAACAACATTCAAGTCTGGACTACCTGTCTAGAATTCTTAACTGCACTCATATAAGCCAATCCTTTCTCAAGTATTTCTCTACACGCATCCATCTCGGGTAGGTCGTCTTTTGGAGTAAGCTTGGAAGGCCATGGCAGTTCCTGGAGGGGTGACTTGTTGGTATTTTGACCTAGCATGAAGACGTCAGCATCCGCATACGTTACAGTGCAGCCCTCAACTAACCCGCTGGTAGATACGTAACCGTAGCGTATTGTTGTACCATATAGGTGATGCTTTGCGGCCTTTTGCAGGAAACTTTGGCTGGGTCTGTGGTGGACGGCATCATGCAATGTAGCAAAACCTCCAAGGTTGGTTTGTCATGTAATTGTTGCTGAAATGAGATGACGTGCACGATACTGAGTCCCCTCAAATACTCACGAGCAGAGCCTCTTTCCGACGACAATCACTTGAAATCACCCTGACGCTTTGCTGTCGGTAGATCAATCCATAGTGATATACATGCAGTGGCTTGCATTGTTTATGTAGTACAGATCACACCGCTTAAAAATACAGGCATAATTTGATGAGTTATCACCTGCAGCCACCAGCCCTCCGGTGACTGTGTCCCTCAAACGTATCTCAACCTCCAATTCACCACTCTAACACTGACCCCATCCTTGGCATTCATTCGGCTGTACTATGATATATCCAGAATCCTGGCTTAGGCGGTGAAGTATTTCTTTACATCTCGAAAGAGAATGCTCCTTTGCTCCTCAGGGATACTATCCATAAACTGGCCCCATCTGACACTGAGTTCCATAAACTGCTGCACTTTGTCCCTTCGAAAAATATCTTCCTCTACCTTCTTTTCTTGATCTCCATCGGGCAAGGGATGGGCTGGCCGAGATATAGAATTCGTGAATTCCGTACCAACACAGAGTCCTGCATTTGTTTTCAGATCATGCGGTGTCTGTAGTTGGGAATAATGCTGATTTGGAAAAGTATCAACTTCTCTTCCCATAGAAAAATTCGATGTTGGCGTATTCAAAGGTATATTGCTTCGGGTCTGGTGGTTGTCGTATCGAATATACGGATACGGTGATTTGTATTTGTTCTCAGGGAGGTTGACCCCAACAGCGGGAGTCTGAAAGTTCTGGTTAGACATATTCACCTGAGGGCTATATAGATATGTGCCAGTTCCCGCCATCAGCGAGTAAATTTCTTGCACATTAGCTAGGGGATCTGGGTTCGATGAGGAAGAGAGCTGCTGGTTTGTGGTAGGGAAGCACCAATGATGACTAGTTTTAAACCATTAACGTTAGGCCAAACTAAATAAGCATTAAGAAAAAACTGACTCAAGTTCTGTGTATCTTTCCCAAAACTGCTATCTCAGCTTTATACTCAATAACGGTTTATAAGTACTTACATAGTGACACACATGGCATTTCAACTTAGAGCTTGGCATCTTACTGTTGACCTAGGACCTAGGGAGGGCGCGAGGATTGTCTGCTCAATGAAACATGTAGCAGAGTGCTCGATGTGATGAGGAGGGTCCTATTTATAGACGTGAGGTCGGTTGCTTGATTCCAGCAGGCTAGAAATTTTAATGTGCATTGTCTCTTCTGTAGCCAAAGGCTCATTTAGACCTTCCAGCAGTACCTTGGTCAGCAGACATCTGACTCAACAATGGAAGGTACCAGGTCCCCGACGTACCTCATCCGCCACGTCAGCGTCACTTTGAAACCACATTGTGCAGGGCAGATACACAATAGGTAATTGAATAACATTACGGGTGTACTGTATCGCTAAGAGCTTGCAGTGGTTATGGATAGTAAAATGCAATGCTGATGAAAAATAAAAACATATTTTATAATACTTGAGTGATTCAATCAAGGCATTAAGTCTATGGCTTCTTGCAAACGACGGCGACGCGTGTAGTGTAAGGCTTGACTGTTGTCTTCTTCAACTCATCGCGCAAACCTGCAGCGAACATGTGACATCTATCCTCTCTCCAGCCCGAGTTCTTAACGGCTGGACGAAAGATGGACCCTTCGATGTCACAAACACATTCCAACCAAGCTAGCCGTCCTATCTCCCCCTGCTTCTGCCAATGTTCAATCGGTACCTGCAATAACCCATACTTAGTTGTCGTTAAGGTTCTCTGCACGCTAGGAACTTACATCGTAGGTATATTCCTTGATGTCACTGAAACCAGCAGCTCGTAGCGAACTAAGCAGTATTCCAGATTCGATAACGTCGAATCGCGCCCCTCGCTCTGCACCTGCCTTTCGAAACAGGTCTCCCCATTCCTTCATAAAACTATCCTCCGGAAGCTCCGCCTTTGCTTTGAACTCAATGGTCCGTTCATGGAACTCTGCAACGCCTCCAGGTTTCAAGACATCAAAGATCTCTCTTGCAAATTCGACCCAGTTGTTGATCCTCCCTTTGAGTTCGCGGAGATGTACAAAATCTTGTGAAGACTTTTTAAAGGTTTGAAGATCGAGGCTCTTCACAACTTGGCTGCACGAATGTTAGCGTTGATTGGGCGTGAGACATATATGTAGCCTCACAAACACAGATTAGGCGGGACGTAATTAGGCGCTAAGGGCGTCAGATCAATACTCGTAACTTCAACCCCAGGATGCTCGTCTGCAAAATCTCTTGGATTCAGTCAGTTACAATACCATTTGAATCGGATCAAGAGAACATACAGAGCCCAACGACCTAAATGACCATGTTGGCATACTTCTCAGATCACGAAGAGGGTCATACAATACCACTTGCTGTTCCAATATCAAGCACGCGCTTGTAGCTTCTATTAGCTAGGTAACCAGCGAAAGTAGTAGAAGAGAGACTGACCCGATAGGTAGAAGGAATCGATGTTTTGCAAATCTTGAATAATCTTGAATAAATGTCGTGACTGCCATACCGAGTCAACATGGGAAACTTAATGAGGATGCGCACTAACCATAGGTCCCAAACCAAAACCCTCTGGTCATCATGTGGCTGCCTGAATGATCGACTCAGCAAAGGTCGCTCAGGGTAAAACGCCTCCCTTACCATTCATTGATCGGATATTTCCGTTTCCATAGGGTCTCGAGTTTGATGTCTCCGGATTGGATCGTCTCCAAGGAACATATGCTCTCGTCGTCTCCAATACCATCATCTATGAGGCCTTCATCGACGGGATCATTGTCTGTTATACTGCTGTCTCTGGTGCTGTCGGCTGTCGTGGGATTTGTTGCGATATCGCCGTGGATGGTGTTGTCATCTGCAATCGCATCATCGAGTATCCTCTCAGGCTTGTTCTTCTTGGCTCTAATATCGAGAATTCCGCATATATCATTCCGAATTTGTTCGGTCGAATGAAGTGTCCCACGGTCGTAATGGGTGCTCGTGTCTTCGCGTCCCAGGGCGTCTGAATGGGATCGTTTGCGACTGATGCCGTGGGCAACTGACAAGATCGAAGGCTGAGCCGGTAGGAGCATCGCGGCGAGGTGAGACAGAAGAATGTCCAGGAAGAGGCCCAAAAAGAAAGTGATCAAGAAAGTCAGTTATTGGAAGAGACCTTCGAAATGGAGTAGTACAGAAGATGCCATTGAAAGGTGCATTTATGCTTCTCATGGCCGAGAATTGTAAAAGAAATTAAATTATCAGGTACTCTTAGTCGAACAACAGCGCGACATACCGATCGTCCAGGAAAGCCACGCGGTTCAGACGGGCTGAACACGCTAGTAGCGTCGGCCGCTTGTATTGCAATTAGAGCGGGCAGTTCCGATTCCGGCATCGTGTATGATACTTCTACCTGACCCTGACTAACTGGTCTCAGCAGAACCGTTGGCGAGCCGGCCGGACCATGCAAAGGAGTGCCTCTCGACAGCATCATCGTGGTGAAGAGATCCACAAGGTGGTTCAGCTTGCTAGCTCTGACCTTTCTCAAGATTCTGAAAAATGACTTCTTAGATTCGAGAAGTGGCGGATGGATCGGGAGTGAATCGAGGCGGAGTTCAGGCCACAGCACTGAGACAGCTTCCTTGATGACGAAGGCTGCTGTTGGATGGGGCTCGACCAGCCAGTCAGAAAAGAATTCTTGGGCAAATTTTAGGGCCCTTTCTCTTGCCCTCTGTTTCCTTCTCTCCCGTGGGGTCATTTCTCTCGGCGGCTTTGCCTGTTTCATTCTCAACTTGATGGTCACGGTAGTGGTGGTCAACAGGAAAATGGAAGCATGGTAAAGAGGCATCTGAGGTTTTCAATGTCTTCGATGAGGCTTAAAATTGATGCAATCGTAAACTGCCATGTATACATGGGGTCATGGAATCACACCGACATTCATGTTTCATGGATCTGTTTGCGTCTACATCGAAGCGCTGTACAATCCCCAGCACCGAACCAAGAGGTATGTACATATTAGTTACAATAGAATTACAACACCTCAATCCTATCCGCCTTCAAGCAAGCCCTGCTTCTCCTCATCAAACACTAGTTTAAACCTGGCCAAGCCCCTTAATTTCAAAAACCAGGCTCGGATGGCGACGAAGATGTCGCGCAACACCTTGGGCATTGAACCTTTTCCGGTCACAGGGGACGGAGTCTTGGTGGTTGCCGCCACTTCGACTGTCTGGTAATGTACGAAATGCTGAGCTTTTCCTTGCTCAATCTGGCGGGATCAGCATACAGCGAGAAGTAGTCCAACAATCGACATACAGTGACTCTAATCTCTCTAACAACGTTAATGCTCAACTTGGGCTGTTTTGCCATGGTTCGCAATGCTCTAAATAAGGCGAAAGATTGAATGCACAGCTGACTTGCATATACAGAGAAAATTGGGCATAAGGCAGAGTTTGACTTGTACTGAGAACCAAAGATCCGGGCTGTAGAGAGAAGTATCAACTGTGATAATGAGGTTGCCTAAGTAGGGGTACCTTGTGCAAGGGGAAATGTGAAGAAGGCAACCAGGCGGTGGTGCAGCAGTACAGTTTTCTTCGACTTCATGAGCGTATTTGTATTTTGAGGCCATCCACTCCCTCACGCTATGGATTCAAGTATCGTCCAGGATGGGCTCACCCCCCAGCTTGACAGGTATTTCTAATCCATGGTAAACAAGGCTCATTTCCAAGCCGCCTATGTCGAAAACTTAATATACATAAAACACATTTCATTGGACGCCCACTGCTGTCTGCATGCATGACTACACAAATAGATCCTTGTAGAAGATGAGGCGGGACATGAGCAAGGATGAGATATGATCTCGCCTGCAGACGTGGGGTCCTGCCTGCCCCCAAAGAGGAAGTGACCCATAGAAAAGGATCACCGTGATCCCTTTTTATGGGTCACTTCCTTTTTGGGGGCTCCTACAGACTCATGGCATTCAAACCCAATCTGTTCCTTACTCTTTTCCAAACCGCGAAGCCATGGATACTGACAAGCCTCTTCACGATCAGCTCCGTATTCTAGGATTCTTTTTCATTTCTGTTGCTAAAGCCCAATCTCATCAGTTCAATTTTGATAATAGATTGGAACGGATTGTAAGTCTCACCTTTCTCTCGCAGCCGCCGTTCGCTCATACGACAAGATCTCGGACGCCTGCAAGATCATCGCACAGGACGTTCCCGAAGCTGTCAGGAACAAACTTCATCGACTTGGAACCGAAGTGCAAGCGGAATTCCGCAAAGCACCATATGAACAGATATCGCCCGACCATTCCCGTTTCCCAGATACAACCACAGCAACGATTGTGCAAGATAGTTCTCTCGATAGCCCAAACAAACAGCAAGCCGAGCATGATTCACCCACAAGAGCCCTCCAGCCTTTAAAGCAAACGTCGGCAGCGGTAGCTGAGATTTCATGGAGTCAGTCTTCCAGAAAAGAGAAATCTCGTAAGGAAGCATCTTCGACGGGAACTAAATGTTCCCCTCAAGATGATGAACAACCCTTCCTTATCGCCGATCTGAAGTCTTGGGTCCAATCACCAAAGCCTTTTCTCAGCTCTGGGGCAATTTCCATCGACGATCTCGCCGTGTTCGACTACATCCAGGCCCTCGAGAAATCATCACAAATAACCAAGATTGCTCGGCGATTTGCTTTAGTGCAGCTGTGGGTATCAAAAGAGGTCTGGCGGCCTTTGCCACCCCAAGAGTTTAAGAAACGTCTAGGTTCAGCGTCGGGGGCGAAATTTAATCGATGGCTCAGGGAAGGGAGGACATTATTCTTGCTCAAAGCACACAAGGGTATAGAGGTCTTGTTCTCGAAGCTCAAGTCACAGACTAAGTAAGTAGTGCATCATTCAACTAAAGGACAGAGACTGAATTTTACTCCAAGGCTTACAGCGCTATCAGCTGAGTCGAAAGCCCATCTCCATACGAACGCCGAGCCGAATGTCAACAAGGAATCCTACAATAACATCGAGTTACTCCTACAATCTCAGCACACTGAAGAAGCTAAAAGAATAGCTTCTTGCTTTGATGTAAAGGAATTGGAGCTTCCCAGGAGTTGCGAAGATTGTGTTACAAACTCCAAACTATACAGAGATGCTGCAAGCAGCATTTCAAAGTACCTTGAGGAGCTTCATATTAAGCGACTGTTTGGCGACCAAACACAACTAAGACACAGGCTCGAGGTCCGCGAGAATGAAAGGCCAGCAAAACGATGGCGCCGATGCTATGGACTACCCATGGAATCCCCATCGAACCTCGGAGTGATCCGGTACCATTTCGATCAAGACCCAATGCACAATGACAGTGGAGGATTGCCGTACGCCACGGAAAGCACCACCGATGCCGGAAGTGACGGTGGCCACGAAGCCCAAGGCGCATCTACTGATGCAAACATTCCTGTGTCGGGCTCTCCTGAGGACGCAGGCTCCCAATTAGGGGCTTTAGTCATGCCTGGGAGCGATTCCTCACTCATTGCTACGCCTTCTTTGGAGACTACCGCGGGTGGGTATGAAACACAACCATCAACAGAGACAACAATTCCAGTCAGAAACATCGAAGCTGATATGGGGCCTGTCCAACTCTATTCCCCCACTGGTCGTCAGAGCACACATCAATTGAACGAAGGTTATCTCAACCGTCCATGCGCTGATATAGTGGAGAATCTTGATGAATGTCGTGGCAACATTACACAGCTCTCCAGCGTATCTTTCGGAATACATGAGACCCTGGGTCAAGCATTGAGTACCCAGCCAATCGTTGAATCAAGCCTTCCCAACTGGCTTCATATCGATGCGAGTTCATTCAACTTCGATACAGCCATGTTCGAACCACTCGGAGCACTCGAAGCAATGGAATTCAATGACTATCAGGGCGAGTTAAATGCACAATAGTAATTAAGAAATATTCTCAGGCAATTCCATCCTTGATTTCAACACCAGATCGTTTCGGCTCGGTTCCACTACTCATCCTTGCTCTCTTGGCTCTTAGCAGGCTCCCAATCATATTGAACCATGTCAAAGCATACTGGCCCTTCCTCTACAACGATTCGACTGTTTCCGGGGATCTGAATATGGTTTCCGACGTCCCAAGGTAGGAGTTGCCTAACCTCGGCTTTATCCTTATCAGGCTGGTACAGTACTTTGGAAAATCTTTGCGTACTTGCAGTTTGTGTCGCTAGTGGTATAAAGACGGTGATAGTACGCTCAGGTGACGCAATCGTGCCTTTGTCAAGTTCACGAGGTCCGTAATTTCGGGCATTACTGACACTTTTGCCTTCATGTAGTGCTTGCCGTCGAATATTGGGCGCCTGAGTGTACTTAGCAGAGCAGTTCAATTCACATGGTTCATTCTTACTTGTTCGTTCTCGAATCTAGAGAGAATCTTGGTATCTGTTATGGTGGCTTTATATTCACGCAGCGGACCACGGACGTTCTGGAGCTCTCTTTCCTGTTTTTGTCGACATAGCTCTTGCATCGATTCCGTAGCTGGAAGGAGTATAGGATTGCTCATTTCTACTTTGACGTTGGATAACAGTTCTGATGTATAATGATCTCGAAAAGCGGCGATGTTGCGCTTTATATATATAACTACCACCAAAAAAATGGCTGTGAATCATTCATTGACTGCTGGTCTCAAGTGTTACGATAAGCGGTGGAGAGGAGATGTTTCTTTTCGCTCAAGGACCACCTGATTCGCCGAAGGGTTTGTCATGTGGATATTCTTGGTCACGAGACGTCTTACAACCCGGTAATTACATAATGAGGCCAGAAGGATTGTTTTAACAGCTCAAGTACAAAATCACAACTAGACAAAACAATGCATCAATAACAAGAATTATGACGCTTTCGAATTAAACAATTGCTTCAATAACCCAAATTCCATTATCTATCTTGATGGCAAATTTAGGCCCTTATAATGAGAGACTCATTGCCTGAATTCCAACGTCCACCCTGACCCAGAAGCATCCGTGCAAAATTACTGCTGTTGGCTATAAACTATTGTTCCTAAACGACAAGTATACTCATCAATGATCTTCTTTATGGTTGTGTGTTACGTCAATAGGGGCAAAATCCTTGGTATTGAAGTTGCCATCTGAGTTTTCAGTTGAGCTGGTGTCGTCACCGTTGACTGGATCGGCAGGTACGGGTTGGTCATTGCGAGGAGTGCTGTCAGATTGTCTTGAGCCGCTCGAGTGCGTAGGGCTATTGCCCCCCTCCTCATTGCTGGACATTGTAGGAAGGACGACTTTTGCCATGGATGAAGATTCTATTCAATGAGACCCGTTAGAATATTAAAGGAAATCCAAGTTGTGAATGGCATTTAAGACTCTTATAATATAAGTCTTCTCACTCTGGAGACATAAGCCAATATATGATAGAGTGATAAAGAAACAAATTACTACTAACCAAGGTAATCAAGTCAAGTGCGTCTCTAGAAAAAACCTCGATATTTCTGAAAGTAAGTGTTGGTCTGATATCTTGGCTTTATATAAGAGGGAAAGTGCATTCTTATACTCTTTAACAGTCACCAATTCAAGCAGAAAACTCGTCTGCTGCAGGGGCCAGGCTACTCAACACAACTGAACAAGGTGAGAAAACTCGCTCCTACATAGTTATTCCCCTGCCGTCTCATCCAAGAAGATCTTGGCTTAGTGGCATGCAGGTTGGTTGCGAGCTCGTCCACGTTACGTTGACCTACAGCAATTATCGAGGAACTGAACCAGCCAGCCCAATTCTTTCAGGGGTGGCTCATAATGGCCGGGCAGCTGGTCATGCCATGGAGAAAGGCTAACGCAGCCGAGTCCTTTGAGCTGAGCTATGCCTCCCTTTGGCACCCATTAGTGAAATAAGGCGGCCAGACAAAGCGACCATATGAAATACTTCAGTGAGTTATATGCATAAAGCCCATACGCTGAGATTAACTAACGTCTAACATTGCCATATTGGTCTAAAGGTATTACGCGCTTTGATTTGCCGCATGAACACGTCAGGAACCTGTTCTTGTTGCCTCTAGTTGTCTGATACATGATCAGGGCTTGGTTGCATGCAGGTCGGTCGCGACTTGGTCGGCGCTACATTGATGTGCAGCAATTTTTTATGGATTTTTGCTCTGTCGAGGGGAAATGCTGGCTGCCAATCAATTGACCATGAATGTTGAGGCAGCCGAGCAGCTCTATAGGCTGTCTTCTCTCCCTAATTTCTCTAGTGTATCGCCCAATGCGAGCTGGCTCCTCTCGTTCGCCTCATGTTGGTATTCAAAGATAAAACACTGGCCAGGTGGTTTTAAATCGATATAGGGGTCTGCTCGTAAGGTTGAAGGCGTAGTAGTTCTCCCTCTCAACTCATCATAGGATAAATTCGGAATTACGCAAGCCATGGGCAATGACTATCTACATCTGGGCACAAAGTCCCAACTTGCGGTACCTATTCACACAAGAGCATCTAGTATCCTTGACCGTTAGAGAGGCATATTAAATAAGCAACCGCTTGGATCAAATGCAGGTAGACTTCTAATTTTAGCAAGGCTGATTTTTTATTTCAATTTCAAATTGCTCTCTGGATATTTCAATTGCACCAACTTTCTTCTGTTTCAAGTTTCAGATTTCAGATTTCAGATTTCAAATTTAAAGTTTCATGCTTCAAATTTTCAAATTTCAAGTTTTCACCTAAAATGCCTCATCTCCACCTTTCTTCTCAAAAATATTCTAAACCAAGTAACTGACTGCTAATGTTAGCCACTCAAATTTCATTTCTCCACTCCTTCGCCGAGAGCCCCACAATGAATCTTCTACCCCTCTTTCCTACATCTCAAATCCTCCTTGTGTCGACATCCGATTTCCCAAACATCCGGCTGACGTTACTCCTATGAGCTTATAAAGACTATTTTACGCCCAAAGGTCATTTGTACCTGATTTCCGAGTACGTCGGGTGATTCCACCTTTCGTGGTTTTGCCAGCTGTCAGGCTCTCGGGACAGGGCCCAATGATGCCTGCACTCCACTTCTCAATACGCTGCATCCCTACCAAAACTCCCTCATAAACGGGAAAACAGCCTCTTTCCCCTGCTTCTCTCAAGTTGAGATTACTCCCCAGTACCGCTCGAGTCAATCACGAACGACATCGGCCACTCAGGCTACCGTGAGCTAGTCGTTTTCTTCAAATCCGATGGTGGTATGCCCATCTCTGCTTTGTAGATGAGCCCTGTTAACATGCTCAGTTATTCGAACCGCAAGCGCTCGACATTGACAAAGACAACGATGAGTTTTTCTCGGACGCGAAGACGGGCGTTCAGCCTGTTGTTGGATCTGGACAGATGGTATATTGGAAGCAGTGCACTGTAAGAGTTTTCGAGACTGGGAAAGAAGATGGGCAGCCGTACGAGCGGTATCCTCAGCAGCACGATGGACAGGTGTTTTTGAGAAAAGGCGTTAGCATCATATTGGAGAAGGGCAAAATGAAAGAACTCTGAGATTGAGACTACCCATAAAACTTTTTTTTAATTGCCGATGCTCTCCATTCTCCTAGAAACACGGTGATCTTAGCACCCTCCTTCGCCTGGTTTGATATCGTCATCGAGACACCATCCGTACGATTGCGTCGCTCGACCTTCTCCCGCTGGTATATAGGAGATGTGTGAGCGCCCTCGTGCAGAACGCCTCGAAATATGCCAGAGAGGTCCCGGTGACATGCCCGCAATTTAATCGACGGGTCGGGTTCTATTTTGCCCCCACCTGGATAACAGATTGACCTAACCCCGTCCTTGTCTTCCAGCTTCACACCGAAGTATTGGAAGGCAAGGTCTGCTACCTTCTCTTTCGCGATCCCGATTTCCATCTGGCATCCGAAATGTTCTCGGATATACCCTTCCTGAAAAATCATTGATATATCGGCCAGTAGCACACCAGGTTGCTCTTTGCTCTGTGTTCTTTCAACGGAATCCCAGAACTGGTCGTGAAATAGTTCCTCGGCTGGTTCAAGAGGAGCTCCAACATACACATCCCTCGAGGTTACCAAGGCGGGTATCTGTTCTGTAACGCTGGGTTCGACATTCGTCAAGCATGTATCTGCGTTTCTTGTAATGGAGGTCGGTTGTACAGGAGCCACTGTGTTGTCCTCGGTGGCAATGCCTTGTTTAATTCATTAGACGTAGATTAGATCATGAGATAGGGCACATACGACGGCGCTTGGCAGACTGCGGCGAAGTGTTGGCATCTATGCTTTCCATAGCAGCTGCGAGTTGATTTACAAATTCATGCTGGCGATGCATAGGCTGGTTGCCAAGGTGGTCGAGTAAGCGCGACAACTCGACTCTGCCTTCCGGCCCGCGATCCAAGGTTTTCGTCTTGTGCGCAGCAATGTACGCATACCAGGCTGTGGGGCTTTTCTCTACAAGGATTCTCTCTACAGAGCTCCCGTCGGCCTGTTTCGCCTTTTGCAAAGCATCTTTTACCCTGTAAGGACCACGAGAGTACCTTTGGTAGTTCTCAATTACTAGAGTAACAAGCGCTGGCAGTGGGTCTTCGCCCTCTGTGATAAGGGCTGACAGCGGGTCTTCGCTCTCTTGCATGGGAGAGGTCGTAAAGACGAAGTGAGGAGGTGAAGAAGTTTGAGATTTGGAGGGAATTTTGAGATTGGAAGGGGAATTTTGAAATTTGGAGGGAAGGTTGAAATTTGGAGGGAAGGGTGAAATTTGGGTGAAGGTTGAAATTTGGAGGCAGTACCGATAAGGAAATTGGTTGTATGGGTATAGCGTAGATGCATATGTGGAGAAAATTCCCAAGCTACAGAATGACAGCTACGCAGGCGTGACGAAACCTACACTACGTTGGTTGTTAGCAACCTAACCAGAAAAGGTGGGGTGGCGCGGGAGGGCCGCAGAATAGGAATCGAAAATGGATAAGCCTAGGCTCCAGGGTTGCATTACCTGTGTCCCCCTGCGCGATAGCAATAATTGAGGCGCCAAAGATTACAAGCAGATCCAGTGGACCGCGCCGTGCTATCCAACCGGCAACAGCAGGGCATCATCACGACATAATCAAGGTCAACCACCCAAGATGGTGTCCTGTTATGCAATCCGCCAATGATAAAGGCGCCCTCTTTCGGTTTTGTCGCTGTGTTGGTCGCCAATGTCCGCTACCAATGACGCATGCCTTAGATGTAGATACATGACCACTTGTGGCTTCACGGAGCTAGTTCTGAGCTTCTGATTTGCGAGGAGCCGAAGCTTACCCCACTTTCATAAAGTCATGGTGCCATATCCTGATTAGAGATTCTGTACTCCGTAGAGGTTGTATTGCTCCACCACGAACACTGCAGGGTAGCAACCACTGTTAAAACATGTATCAGTGATATGTGACGCATGCACGAACAAACCCAATAGATCGCCCTGGAGACATGCAGACAGCCGAATTTTTCAATAAGAAAAATCATTCCACTAGGCTGTCTCGATGAAGATTGTATGTTGTCTCCATGTCGGAGCTAATGTGCAATCAGTCACTCATGTAAGTTAAAAGCTGGAGATGTCCGGAAAAGATAACTAGCAAATTCACACTCGGAATATCAGCAAACTTATTTTCAGTCATCTCTATCATTATTTACTGCCTCTTTCCGGTTTTCCTTTTAGCCTTTGATACCGCTACCATGGATTATAAAGACTGCAAACTCGAAGAGCATTTTGATGACATGGAAATTGAACTTATACATCAAGTTGACAACGCAAAACATCATCTAGAGACCACAGCCTCTGCATTCTGGCAGGCTTACCTGCAGCGAAACTTTCCCAGACCCTGGCTAGTACTTTGTGAACAAGGTCCTGATGGAAGCTTGAGGCGAGTTGACATGAAGGTGATATATTACAACAGCCATGGCCGCAACTTTTCTCCTGTTCTGTTGGTCGAAGTCAAACGCAAGAAGGGATCAATGCATGAAGTTGAAGAGCAGGGCCTAGATGCTGCTCTAAAGGCTATCAATAGCCAGAATTTGACGGGCATGTATGTCATCACGGCAATCGGGCTCAGATATAGAGCCTGGTATTTGAGTAGGGAAGAACGAGAACTGCAGCCATTGCATGGCAGCATTGAGAAGGCGAGTTGGGAGTATTTACATGTCAAACAACAAGCTGGCGTTTTGAACCTGGAAGAAACAATCCGACTCATCAAGGGAGAGATGCCTATGCGACAGGCAGGGGTCGTCCCAAGTCAACATATTGAGCTGGAGAATATTCTCCGGGCCGAAGCATCCCATATCCAGGAGGGATATAGTGTGGAGCAGGCTGGTTCGGCTAGAGATGACCAGGGAAATGAGGCACCTTGTTACCCGTCTACGACATACTATGAACAGCCATCGGAGCAAACAGATGCCCAGTGGTCTGACCCCATGGACGTTGAAGCGAGGGCAGAGTCAAGTGGTGAAGACGACGAACCCTCGCAAGCTGAGGACAGCAAGGGCAAGAAGCCAAGAAAAGAGAGGACGATAGTGAACGTGAGAGTCACATTGATACCTCATAAACTTCGGAAGGATGAGTGCGAGTTTCGGGATACCAAGAAGATCAAACAGACTACCCTGAGGAGTGATTGGAAGGAGAAGCATGATGGGAGTAAGACCTACTTCGAGTTCAAAGGCAAGAACCATCGCTATCGGTGCGAGAAATTTGAATACCAGCGTTAGTCTTAGTCTGAAGCTGGAATTACATGGCGTGCCATGTCTGTTGCTAACGGGAAGTGGGGTTTGTGCGCTATTTCTGGAAGGGGAATAGCGACAAATGAGATGACCCACTCTCAGGAGTCAGATTGGGAACCTGCCTGGAGTAACAATGTTCCGTTATTTATTTTTTAGCACAAGTTCAAAGCAGACCAGCATAACCCCTAACTTCTTAATCGCACCGATAGCCGCGTACGTTCCTACATTCTATGGTCCTTGTTTTTATTTGATACTGTTCTATATTCTTCCTGTACAAGATGGTCAGGCTCTGCTTAACACGCAGATGTGGCATTTGTCATTTCGATTTCTGCGAGAATGATGCAATTATTGCTGGTATTTGTTCTCCATATCAGAATTATGGCAACAACCCTACTGACTTGTAGCAGTGAGACCCGACGGTAAAGAATCAAAGCAGTTTAAGTACCGTTCTGATGCGGAAATTAACGACTCAATTGGACTTATTTGGTGCAATGCATGCCCTATTCCTTGCGTTCATAAACGCGACCAGGCTGTCGGCTGCCATCGCGTTTGCCGGAACATCCTGACTCCTTCACCCCTTGCCGAGTTCCTTCAGACTGCTGCCTATTCCTGTGAGCCTACTTTCAACCAAGAACGAGAGCGGCGCATGTGGCTTCTGAAAACCATAGAGTCGCGGCTCAAACTCTTCGGAACCCTGGCAGGTGAGCTACGACGGGAGATAGCTCAATACTTGCTTCAAGACGACGCCGCAAGGACAAACATACTGGGGCTCACCTGCAAGAAACCCTTTCAGTCTTCCTTCACCGTGCGGGCTCCGTTTCGTGGGAATTATGTGACGTACGAAGGTGAAGTCTACTTCAGGTCTCTAATCAACGAGCCTCAAAGGACGGACGACTGGCTAGCACCCTTGGCTGTCTATGTGGCCGAAGACCACCGCGGTGTAAAGAGATTGATATGGAGTCGCTATGAAGAGCCTCCAACTGTAAGTTGTATACCTGGTGTGTTCTGGAAAGGATTGCCGATTCGAAACTCTGAGGGGCTCATGGAGTTCTATACCAATGTAAGCCACCCATCCCGCAGAATGCATGGGTAATAGAGTGGCTAAAGAATGCCATTTACACAGGGCCTCTTACTACGCTATTTGTCGTGTCGCGACAGTTACCACGAGTACAGCACACGCACCTTAGATTCTTTTGCCATTCCGCGTCATCCTTTCAAGCCATCGCGGAGTGTAAACTTTCACGGAATGACAGACAAGGCACCGCGACGAATGTCTATATTCCAATACAATCGTCCTGAAATCACCGGCTTCTCAGTCTGCTGTAACCCTGCTCCCATCACCCTCTATACTCACACGCGAGGAGATGATCTGTCATTCTATTATTCAACTCCTGCTAATTCTTCTTGGATTTATGTTCCCCTTGAGCATAAGGAGTATATTACAAGCATTTGGATACGCCATCCGAAACCGCTAAAGAAGATGCTGGCACTGGCTTTTGAGACAGATAAGGGACATTTGTATTTACTAGGTGCTCAGGCAACACCAGCGCTATCAAACTGCAACTGGGAGCTCCTTGATATTTCAAAAGGGGAACCCGGTCACTTCTTTTTCGACTCACACCCCTCTGCTATGAGGGGCCTAATATTCGACTCAAAAGCGCCGAGACAACCTAGAGTTTTAGATGCGCCTAAGCCTGTGTCTCCACATCCGGGTTTGCATGTCTGTGAAGACTTTCACTGGTCTCAAGCCAGCCTTGAGAATGTCGTTGCGGTGACTCCTTGTTGTCGAGTGACGAAAGGATCACCTGAATTCATAGGTCTTTTGCTGGACTACTCAGATGGAAGCAGGGCATGTGTAGGGCAGGTTCGCCTGGACTGTCTCAGTCCTCCTCTCACTATCAAATCCTCCCCAAGGCTTTGGTTCGGCTTTGAACTCAATGACGAAAATCGCCCTTATATAGCCAGGATTGAGATATCTGACGCACATTTGGATAAGAAAATGACCATGTGGTTCGAGGTGTTCTTGAGTGGTATAATTGAATGGTGGTACTCATACCGACAGTGCCAAATATGGCAAGGTGGACGTCGAAGTCTAGCCACAAGATCTTAATAACTTGGCATGTCAGAGATGAAGCGCGCTGCGGTATAAGTCAGGGTTTAGCAATGTATTAGTAGGAATTTCATCTAAAGCTGTTGTTATAAATAGGACTAACTTAAATTCTACCCTTTCTTTCTTTAATTTATTTAATTTCTTTTTATAGAAACGATCTAGTGTAGCCTGTGTTATGTCTACAATCCCTTATTTTATCTAGCATAGATTTGCTACTGTTTATTCTATATGAAGTGACCGCATAACTAAGTATCGGTCTTTATAGCCGCCATAACAGAAAGAGTAGTAACGTTTTACACTAAACATGTCGTTCAACCAGTATCCGTCGTTATGGCAAGAGACGTCATCTTCTGCATTTACGGGAAATAGAGCATTAACATACAAGAGGGTGCCATATATTTGGCTTCTCTCCCACTTCCATGATTCAGGTTTCTTATGTGCCTCTCAAAGGGTCGTGGCCAGTTATTCTACCCATGCGACTGGAGCGTTCGCAGAAGTTTTAACACACCGTACAACACTTAGGTGCTGCCCCTTGTTAGCATGGGTCGCACTATAAGAACACTCAAGTACCCAAGACCTTTGAAGCCTCGGTTTGATACATTATTTCATACTTAATTCCAGGAAACTCCTAACCACGAACATACATACCCTCCAGATATTGGATCAGAACCTACGTCAGTCGCCTTTCGGTACCTCAATCACTCATTATTAATATCTGTCTTATTCGCCGCATCGAGTCGATAAGCGTTCACCAGCGAGCTTCCGGGTCTCAGCCAGAGACTTGTATAACCAATACTTCAACCATACTCCTAGTATCATCATACACATATAGTCTCGGTTGCATATTGAAGCTGAGTAAATACAGCCATGGAACCTGCGAAACTAGTCAGTACCCAGCTCAGTGCCGGTAAATTCAAGTGCAGTTGGCAGGCATGCACAAAGGTCTGTTGTCTGATATACCCTACACCTTCTCTACTTGGCTAACCTTGGGTATAGAGTTTTAATAGCAACGGCGACTTAACTAGGCATTACCGTATACATACTGGCGAAAAGCCGTATAGTTGCTCATTTGATGGCTGCGCAAAAGAATTCACCCGGAAGGACGCTCTAACTAATCATATTCGAACACATACACAAGAGAAGCCTTATCAATGCACGGAAGTTAATTGTGGGAGATGGTTTATTAATGTAAGTGTAGAGTAAGTTCTCAACTGATATACAACTAATAAGAAACTTTAGACATCGATCCTTAAGCGACATAAGCTTACCCATACTGGCGAAAAGCCGTATCGTTGCTCGTTTAATGGCTGCATAAAAGAATTTACCCGGAAGGACACTTTAACTAATCATATTCGAACACATAAACAAGAGAGGCCTTATCAATCCACGTATCCTGGTTATAAGGAACGATTCTCTGATGTAAGTGCGAAGTAATTTCTCTATTAATGTGTACCTAATCAGTAACTTTAGGCATCCAGTTTTGCGCGATATCAACGAACCCATCCCCAAGAAATCGCTTACTTGAGACAATCAATACCATCCTATATCACACAGCAAGTAAATCCAGGAGTTACTTCAATAGCAAGTCCTCTACCGACCCAATACAAACCACCACAATCATCAGAATACCATCAGCCAGAGGAATTGCCACGTTACACCCAGCCGGCCTTTCCTGAGTGTGGTGACCCAGAGAACATTTTTGACTCAAGCCTCGTCAATATACAGCAGTCAACTCTACCTTCAAGGGACCATGCGGCCATAAGTAAGATCATTCTGCTCGATATAATTGCTGGATTACACACTGACATGTTTACAGAAACCTCCGTACATGACCTCTCAAGCACTGGTGAACAAGAGGCGCGTAGCCTTAGACATGACCGTTTGAGTAAGAATCGGACCCTCGAGCAGCACCAAGAGTCTCTTGATCTACAATTCATACAAGATCGGTTTGCTATCTTCTTCGAACAATGGGCTCTTTTCTTTCCCGTGTTGCACGAACCGACAACTTTTGGAACTTACAGAGAGTTCATGAACGGCTCTGGGAATACCAAGAATAAGCACACCCTCGCTCAGATATATCTCATCGTCGATATTGCGGGCCTTTCGTGCCATGCTCCGGATCTTCAGCAACATTCGATTTGCAAGAAAAAGTGGCAAGAAGCGTTAAATGCAATTGCTTTCGATAAGGACATTCTTACCCTCCAGTGCCTTGGGCTTGCTATACTCTGCTGCATCATAAGGGCGGATGATAAGCTAACTGCCTATTACAAGCACATTGCCATTAATCTCTCTAATGACCTTGGACTGCACACGAATCAAGGACATATCAGACTTGATCCTCTGACCTACGAGACTCGGAAGAGGATCTTCTGGACCCTCTACACGCTCGACTGCTTTTCTGCCTCTAGGCTTAAGACCCCCATGCTGTTGAAAGATACAGAAATCACGATCGATTATCCTGGCGATATTGACGGCGAATATATCGCCCAGCATGGTTATCTCAACACCCCTTCCCGGAAGCCGTCTCGAATTTCCTGTGCGCTAGCTTTGTTTAGAGCAGCCCGGGTACTTGCCAAAGCACTTGATGAGAGATGCTCTGACGTTGATGAGTTCATATCTGAGCGGATGACAGCCATCGAAGGCGAGCTTGACGCTTGGTTAATTCAGATACCGCGTCACTTGGAGCTTGAATTTATACAAGATAAGCGTCCTCAAGATGTTGAAAATAGCCGCCCTTGGCTCCTTGTAGGTCAAGCTTCTACTCTGAATTGCTAAGACTTCTGTATTAACCACGTACAGTCTTTAGTCTACTATTACATTACTTCAGTCATTAAACAGCCTGTTATAGATTATGCCCTGCATTCTAGACGGACTATTGCACCTGGGACTCATTCTAGCCCTTTTTTCGATGTCGACGAGGCATTTGAAGCAGTGAACAGGTCTAACTGCTGTATCCGCCGGATTATTCAACATTTCGACCAATATCATTTCGCCTTTTCTATCTGCTTAAATAAGCTTGACCTTATAGCAGCTACTAGCATAAAGTTACTATAGTGCCGTGATCTTCTGTATTTAATAGAAAAAGACTATTGGAATAAGATGAAGTTGTGGCTATGTAATGAAACTGCGAGGATTGGGAGATGAAGGGGTAAGGACAAGAGCTCGAATCCATGGGTGCCATCGACCCCTTACCTACTTTATCCAGACGCCCCTGCATGCTACCCAACAGGAGTTGGCATGATCAAGAGCCTCACTCTACAACTCAACATCATATCAGGCGTTATTTGGCAGGTGGAATCTTCGACAATGAAGTCGTCAGGATGGCCTACTCCGCGTAAGAAGTCATGAAACTGTATAGATAGACATGTTGTGCTTCTTCTATGGCCGGCTGGCGATGTCAGAGAATGTGATTCGTGAAGAATGGCCTTTGCATGGCGTTGACTGATTAGTGGAGCACCAACATTGCAATAATTTTGGATAAGGGAAGAGTGCTTATGGTTGATGAGGTGGCCAGCGGAACACCTATCTGCCTTGGAAGTGGTCTCTGCGGTCTAGATCATAACCATCATGACACCTGTATGACTGAACCCAACCGTGATGGTTGTAGGCTCCATGTGTACGGTGGATGTTAAGGCAACAAGGCCTAGGACTTGGACGTGTAGATACGAGTCGCCCCGAATCTTTGTTGGATGCCGAGCTTCAGATATCACCCACGAGGGCTGTGTATGCCTAAGGCGGTTTGGCCAATGACACGTGTTAGGAGAAGTGTCTAAGTACTTATGACACGTTCCCCCCCACCCCATCCTCGTCCTACATCGTCCCCTTCCTTTTTTTTCTTAGTTCTTTCATCCATCTCCCGTCTTACAACACTTCTCAGACAAGCCAATCAATATGGAATCGCCCTGCTGTTCAAGCTGCTTCCAACGGCTTGAAAACAAACCCAAATGGCGACTATCAGATAGCCTCAAGGTTGGTTATTCGATATATCCTTAATAGTCCATTCCATAACTCAATTAATCTAGCTTTTATGCGACAACTGTGCTATGTTTTCTAAAGAAGTCGAGATATGCGACCGCAGAAGTATCGGGCCTTGGATCGAGCGTCAAATTTGTGAATCGGAAGGATATAGTTACCGATGCCGCATGAAGCTTGACCAAAACATCTTCCCGTTCGACGACTTCAAAGCCAATTCTTCCACTGGAGCCCCAGTCTTTGTACCCGGAAGACGCTGTAACATCTTTGTCACACCACTATCTGCAGCAACATATCTAGGAAACGTGAGGGCTGTCAAGTATTTTTTACAATTTCCTGATCCCCACGAAAATAATGGGCTTATCAGCCCTCTGTCACTAGCTTGTCTTCAAGGACACTCCCATATTATTCAACTTCTTGCTGAGAGGAACGAATCCGGCAATACCTTGAATACTGCGCATATGGCTGCGAGAACAGGCCAGAGCCATTTTATATACCACCTTTATCACAAGTTTTATTTACAAGGCGCCTGTGATGTAGATTCGATCCCGCCTGCCATTCATGCACTCTACCTAGACGACGATGAAAAAATCAAAGACGTTTTCTCAACGTTTATAGGTCTGGACAGGGATGCTTTAGATACTCTGGGGATATGGAGGTATCATTGGACATGCGCTGATCTTGCCAGGGCGATGGGAAAAAGCAATGATCTGGTAGCTTGGCTTGAAGATAAATGCCGGTCTCTTACGAGCTGATGTTATACTTGCACTGAGTAGATAGCCTCAAAAGATACAGTCTGATACTGCTCTAAGATGCTCATACAGGAGCTGTTATCGTGACTGAGTAAAACTGCCAGGTAGGCTGCGGCTGCTTCAACATCGTGTCATACCCCGTTCCCCATCGCTATCACATGCTGGGTGTAAGCCCCATCTGCCCACGCGATTGTAAAAGGGGACTCCGCTCCTTACCAACCTTTCGTAGTCATGAGGTCGGTTAACCAGCAAGGCTTACACAACTGATCCTCGATATCGGTTGAAAAGGCGCCGCGTCAGCTTGCTCACAAGCCGCCCATAACCTTGGCTAACCAATGAATCAACCAACTCAATAAATGTTGGCCCATCATATAGGCTGTGCTGGTAGCTGTAGGTAGTTGGCCAAGTTGAAGGTCACACGGCAGTAGGTATCTCCGATAGGAGTATCGCTCTGGTGTTGGAGATATTTATGGACTCTGGTAAGGCATTTTAATCCTCTCAAGCCCCCTTTTTACATATTACTAAGTGCTCTGTCTATAATTAACTCCAATATCAGCCTTAGGCTGTCATCAGTCTCCAATCGTGGGCTTGAAAGTCACCATTCTTAAACATAGACTAATGTAGTTGGTGGTCTCACTCGTCCACTTATGAGTTACATTTCACTCGGCCATGCAAAAACCCAAAGATACACACTCTTTATCAAGTGATTACTCATACTACCTGGGCCTAGTACAGTATTTAAGGGCCGTCCCCCCCTTCTAATTCTCTCCTAACTTCCTTCTTTATCATCATCAAAGCCTTTCACAAAATAGCTCATCCCGCTTCAAACATCTTATTTCATCATTGCTCTTCATCCATAACAACTCAATCCATAATGGCTCTCTTAAACCCTGCTTCTTTTGGCTTCCCTGCCTGCAGCATTACCTATGTCCACTTTGGAAACATTTCCCCCAAATCTTATGATCCTCTCCGCGCCTCTCTCTCCCAGAATTATACCGAGGAGTTTACTTGTACAGCAATGCTCTCCCCGCTATGTTTGGCTGCATCTAAAGGATTGACCGAGGTCGTTCGTTTCCTAGAGCGGTTTGACTCCACAGACAAACATAAGGACTTAAATCTTGCTTTATTCCTGGCCAACCGTTCAGGGCATTTAGAAACATCTGCTTTACTTTTAGAGAAGAAAGCAAACCCACTACAGGCGTCCTCTGCTAATGGCTTACATGGTGCCGCCTGGAGAGGGCTAAATGAGCATATACGCACTTATACTAGAGATGGTTATGTAGATCCTGATATTTTAGATGGATCATCTGCAACACCAGTTATATATGCCATACTTGGGATACAAGACGAACAAGGCGCATGGGAGACGATCAACTACCTCTTCAATCTAGGAGTGAGACCATGGAGAAGATTTGGCATTCAGCAATCAAGTTATTCTCAGATTGCACGGCGAGAAAGGAAAATGTTTCTAGCACGAAAGCTTGAGGAATGGGAAACACGCCTCTCACCAACTATTCTGAATTCAAGCCGCGAATCAAGCTGCATGCCAGGGGAAGACGATGATATCCAGCCTGACAACGAGCAACCACACGAAGTTCTAGAGGCTGAAGGAGCACCCAATGCGATTGGCGAAGCAAGCCCCACCGGAGGGGAAGACAATAGTGTCCCGTCTGACAACGAGGGACCACGAGAAGATTCGGGAACTGACAGAGGAGCCGGTACGAGCCGCAACCCAAGTTGCCCGGCAGGGGTGGGGACTGATGGTCATATTGATAACAAACGGCCACGAGAAGATTCAGAAGCTGCTAGAGAAACCAAGCGAGCACGTATAGCGTAATAGTCTTCAGTCAAGTAGCGGAAATCATGTATCATATGAGTCATTTACCAAGTCTATTTTCTGCGTTCTGCCGTTCCGTTGCTCATTAAAAAGGGTCCATCTGCAGTGAGCTTGCTATATCTTAAGATCCCATATCGTCAGGGGTGAAGAAAACCTGCCCTTCGCAAAAAGTTCGCTAGCTTCAAGACAGTATACAGATCTCCGAAGCAGGCGTTGGAACCCAGAAAGCTAAGCTAATGGCACGAGTTTGGAATCTAATTGATCTTATTGTTTCCTTATATTTTTTTGGCATCAACCTCTAAGCTACTCGCAAGGTTTTTGATCTATTCTGCTCCTGTAGAAGGTGACAACGAGTGCCAAGAGACTTCTCAGGATCATCTAAGACCTTCTCTGCCTCATATTTCGAAAGCACTACCATGTACTCCATGAGAGGCTCTGTTCCTTGATATGTGTTAGCATCCTCGCTCTTGTGAATGTTGATGCGCCCTAAGCTCCCACCCTGGACCATCATTTCGAAGGATACCACGTCTCGAAGCTTGAGGATGCGTTCCTCGTCGCATTCCTTGGCTTTCCATTTCCTTGACTTATGTCGAATGAACTCCACGGTCTCCATGAACCCATCTCTGTTTTCTTTCTCAACCTTCACCGATATCACCCGGAGAGTCACTATCTCGGGGAAGGACTGCACATCTTCATAACACCGTTTTCGCTTCTGCTGATTCCGTCTTTTACTGCGGCTTGACTCTGTCCTCCGGTTCATGCCATTTGGCATCAATGGCAGACCCTCTGCAACCGCATCTGCAGTGCAGCTAGTGGCACTATTGGTGTTGGGGGTTGCTGTAGCAGCAGGCGTCTCATCGCTGTCGAGAGTGAGATCGATAATATCAAGAGAAGGTCTCATCGGAGAAGATGGCCCCTCGGTGGTTCCAGGCACTTCGGGTTCAGGGGACTGAGTATGACAGCCAACCGGGTTGATACACGATGCGGAGGAGGTGACGGCCTCTTGATTAGATTCTGGCCCTTGAGTGAAGCTGATAGTGTCTTGGGGCGGCGTCAGGCTTCCAGTGCGACAGCTTGGAGAATACACGTTGCCGCTGAAAGTCTCCACTGAATCACTAAAGGCGTCCGGTTGGCCGTATCTAATGCCTTCAGATTGAGTTTCAGGAAGGTTGTCGTCTTGAGATCCGGGATTGACAGGAAAAAGTGATCCTGCAGTGATTCCTTCGCATTGCTCTTGCAGGATACTAGAAAGATCCGTTTCGCAAGTATCTCCATTTTGGAGATTATCTGCAGGTTCTTCTGTGAGTCTGGAGGCTAGACAACCGAAGAAGCCCTCGCCGCTGTCGTAGCCAGTGGGATGTTCCTCTGCGCAATGAGGCGATCCTGAGATACCCCACAGTTGACCAGAGAAGGATTGTACTCCTGTTTGAGAAGATACAACCCCATTACCGTTTGGAACTGGATTGGCAAACCAGTCAAGATTACCCATATTGTTGTAGGAGAAGGCGTCGGCTATCCCAAAGGAGAATCCCTGCATAATGCTTTGGATGTCTAAAGGAAGCCCAAGTCGGGCAAGAGTATATCCCAACGTCATGGACGCAGACATGCCTGGCACAAAGTCGATGGAGCTGCCCGCCATGATAGCTTCGGTAGAAAGCTCACAGAGCTTTTCGTTTGCTTCGCGTGGATGAGATTGTTGTTCAGGGCCCATTGGCTGATTGGAACCAGTGAATTCGTCCACTGAGAGCCAAGGAAAGGAGCCGACAGAAAGCATATGATCCATTATCGAGGAGAGAGCATAGAGTGAGGAAAAGAGACGAAGTTGAAAATTCCTTGGACTGGGTGACGATGTCCCTTAAATACTTTGACAACACTGTTGAACTGTTTGATGAGCCAGTACGAGGCCAGTCATGAGATCTTCCGGGCTTAACTTCGTACCGAACTCCAGGCATAATGCTCCCAGCCTTTGAAATGATGACGAAGCCACTCGTGATGGAGGGTCAAAGGGAAAAACTTATTGGGCCGTTTGTATATATCCATCCAACAGTTATTGCAGATCAGCTCAGACTTCTAAATACAGTTTTACTTCGCCCTCCTTGCCCTGCAAGCCTCTCCCCTCTCTCGCATTAGCTTGCACCTCTTATTGCCTCTACGACGTCTGATAGGTGTAGTATAAAGTTAGTTGAGAATCGCTATCGTCACACAATAAAGTCGGGACTAAGGTTGCCGGTAGTATGTGCCTTGGGCTCTTTTTACCCGATGAGTAATATATACCGGACCACATAATTCGAGCTGCGCCTCAACGTGTGACCCTCTTTGAACCGGGGGTTTAGTTTCTGATAATCGTGTCCCATTATTACTTGGTGTTGGACCAGCGGCTACGGAAGCAGCTCCTAACCCATGCTGGTAATGACGTGCCTTCTCGATCAGGAGGCAGCGAGTCACATTACCTAGGAAAGCCCGCGATATATAGAAACAGAGAAACAGGCAAATATCTCTAGAACAAGTTAGCGAAAGTTAAATATTGGGAGTATACTTAATGCTTTCGATCTTCCAAATATAAAGTGAATCAGCTCATTGACTACAACTGTTGGCTAACTATAGTGTGATAGCATGACCAATATCGTGAAGATCGAGCCCTCTATGCGTTCCTTCCTCGCTTTTCAGCATAGCCTAGATGTGAACTTCCAAATCGGTGAATGAACGAGTCAGTCGGGAAGCCCCGAGTGATCTCAGCTAATCTAGAGCTGGAACTCCTCCGCTACATCTGACTTCATTTTCTTCAAGTCGTCAGGGTCTAGGTCGACGGACCATGCCGAACCGGTGTTTAGGGGAACTTCTTGATAAGGTGGTGGGGGTTTCTTCTCGAGCCGACAAGAGCACCATGGGCCCCCATTGTGTAAGTTATGGGATTTATCCCACCTCAGACATGCAACAACCCCTGTTACATTCCACTTAGATGTATCCTTATGTAAAGCAACCTCTTGTATGCGTTTATCCAGAAAGTGCTGTATTTCTTTATATGTATAACTTGCCTTGTGAGCTCGAACCTCGGCAAAGAAATTCAGAATATCCTGGGGGGCAAGTACTCTCCTTTCTTTATAAGCGACGGAATTGCCTTTATTATCTAACACTTTAGGCCTTCCCCATAGCCACGCGTGCGCAAGAAGCGAGACCAGCAGTTGACGTCGAGCATTGCGTATTCTTTGTTCTTGTAGTCTCGGTGCTTCTTTTAAGTCCTTTGATCCTAGTGAGGAAAAGAGTTTAGCAATAAGTAGAGAAGCTTTCTGTGTATAAGCTTGAACGGATCTTTCTTCAAGAACCTGATGTGAGAAAGTGCCATCCTCATTCAAGTATATAGAATTATCAACCCATTGTTGACTCAGTTTGAGATTCTCTAGTGCATCAAGCTTCTTTAAAGCAGAATTTCTTATTATTTGAGGTTCAAAGTAGATAGGCGCACAGAGTCTTTTGCTAGGATGCATAGTGTTTGTAAAGTGTAGTGGCATAGAAAAGAAAGAGAATTAGTTTGAGTCTATTAGGCAAGAGGAAAAGGCATGTGCCCTAAAATGACCTAGTAATAAATAGTGAGAAGTTATGTCTTGGATCAAAGTAGGCAAGTAAAGAGTTTGGGTCAGACAGGTGCAGTTTTGGATTGTGGGGGGTTAGTGACAGGGGTGGCTGAAACCTGAGATGGCAGTCCTGCTCTCGTCAGCTTAGCCAGGGTTGACATGCGTCAACAGGGAGCTAAGAACGGCACCCATGCTGTGCGCAAAACGGGCCGAGGAGCTAAAACCGGCCTCCTTGTAGAGATGACGTATACAGAACTAAGCCAAAACATAAAGCAAATAATCAATCATTATTCAATGTATGGAGCCGAAAAGAGTCCCTGAAACTGCAAAACTCGAAGCAAAGATATATTACGTATATATATATGTCTGCTATCTAATTAATATTTTGGCAGTTTCCTATCCCTTTGATCGTAATGGCAGCCACTGAGAATACTTGCATGAAAAAAAGAGACCGCAGTAACGAGAACTTTAAGAAGAAATGGAGCACACTTAAGAATAACGGCCTCAATATATACCAGATTTATGACGCTGAAGTATATATTTGTATACGCCGCAAAGGCAAAAAGTATGAGTTTAAGTCTACTGATAGGGCGTTGCCTCTATCTGAGCAGGAAAAAGTCAGTATCTTACTGGTATAATTATTCTTTCTGTAACTAACAGAGCACGGTAGAATGAAAGCTTCCCATTACCTGTGCTCGTAACAGCCGCAGATGTTGCACGCCAGAGGAGCAATAAGAGTTCAGGAAAGGGATATCATAGTCCAGAGCGATAAATATCTAGGAAAAGTTCTATAGTGGAAAGGTAGTTGTTAATAATTGTTGTTTGCTAAGCTACTCGTATGGTCAACAGACTGTTATGTTAAGATAGCCTTTTAAATTAAGGCTAAGTAAATTATTTATTATAAGAATAGCTATTAGGCTTAGCTATTTTAAAAGTAACCTTCTCAAAGCTATTAGGTAGATTCTATATACTGACTTGGTTGTATTAGTAGTAAGTTATACCTGTAAAATGATTTTTTTCTACTAGGCAATCCCTTATACGAGGATAATTATACCAGTACTCTATCTTGTTCTTCCTAGACCATTTATACAGCTCGAGGTATACTAGTCGCATTGGAATAGTCTATTTCCCTAGACTAGTCTACAGGCAAAGTAAGACTAGTATATCCTCTATACCAGTCCTGGCTAACTAGCCCGACCAGTCAACTCCTACTGTTACACTTCAACCAGGATACAAGGGTCTAAATACTGACCCTGCACGACCAGTACACTATTGCTACCATTCCAGTGGCTTTCCTCTACTAGTCCATCTATGACGGGTATGTTATCCCTACCGAACTAACAGTTCTTTCCCTACTAGTACATCTGTAACAGCTGGTTTGAGACCCAGCACCCATAAGCTTCCCTCTACTAGTAGTAGGCCTAGGCTGATTCGCTTATAGAAAGGTATCAAGAAGGCAGACTGATTGTTGACTACTATACAGTATAGTACCTTACTTTATGAGCCTTTGCTAAGGACACAGAGGGAAGCAAGCGTGCCTTGCTAAAAACGTATTTCAAGAATCGAACATCATCGATTGGGCATAAACTCATGTTCCGCTTAACAAAATGGTAAGAACTGACAGTTCTCCTCTACTAATATATCCGTAAGAATAAGTTAACGTCGTCGATTTAAAGCATGAGCAGACGTTGAATGACACTCAGTGAGTTTTCTTATACTGTACACTAACGACTGGTCTATATCTACTCTCTATTATACTAGTAGGCCCTGTTTCCTAACCATTTGGCGACGCCTTTCCTTTCGCTGCCGCCTCTGTTGCACTTGCTCTGACGACCGTAGAGTAACACCATGGACTTTTTGAACATGGTTCCGGAAGTGATTTATATGTTGAAATTTGAGGTCTCGACACTTGGGATGCTCACACCGTATCTTCTCACCGCTTCGCTCAGCTTGCTCGCGTTTCGTCAGATGCTGATCATCAAAATGGTCGTTCATGACAGTCGGACGGCAGTATGTAAAGGTACGCTCTTCACAAGAGAGTCGCTCATCGCCAATACAATCGGGGCATTGCGCGACATGTAGGAGCAGAGGGAACCGATTGGGGCTAGGCGACGTTTCGTGTTCTATTTCGAGAGGCTCTGTCTTTACGGACGGGTAGGCTTTGAGTCTCTCTTGAATACAATTGCGCTTGATAGTCTCTCTTTTGTCACAGAGAGCCACCATAAGATCGACGGTTTCAATCTTAAGCTGGAAGATTTGATCTTCAGTCAAGTCATCGGGCTGGTGGCAGAAGATTTCTCCTAATCTGGCGCGTTCTGGGATGGTGACATTGATGATAGGCTCTGAGAACTCTTCCTCCTCTTCTCCTTGGGCTTGTCTTTCAATGTCCCAGGTCGGACGGTTATAGAAGTAATGCTCACGGTATTGCTTAACGACTTGCCTATCACGCTGCGAACGCTTCTTGCGGATTTCTTGGGTAAGCTGCCGGATCTTCTCTTCGTGTATGTGACCGTCAATCCGATAGTTTCCCTCTTTAAGTTCGGCGCGCTCTTCTTCGAGCTTGACAATCTCCGGATCGGGCGGGAGACTTGCCCACACCTCCTCGGGGACCATGTCGGCGGTGGCTCGAGGATCGCGCGTGAGACTTACGTGGGCGAATAGTCGGAATAGCTGGCTCTGCTTCTCTTCCTCTAGAAATGCATTTTGGAGGTCGAAGTTGGCGATCTCGTTAAGATAGGCGTGGTGAAATGTCGCGAATTGGGGGTCATGACGCATCATCTGGTCACGTACCGAATCTGGCGCGTCTCCTGGAGGAAGTCAGGTCAGTAGCGGTTTGAAAAATGTTAATAGTGACAGCATAGCGGAACGTACCGTTGGCAGCATTGCTGGCACCTCTACGCGCAAACCTAGGTGTCCATCGTCTCTCGTGTCCTGAGT
This sequence comes from Fusarium phyllophilum, assembly GCA_013396025.1. Lineage (NCBI taxonomy): Eukaryota > Fungi > Ascomycota > Sordariomycetes > Hypocreales > Nectriaceae > Fusarium > Fusarium phyllophilum. Next base: position 1,943 of record JAAOAQ010000124.1, on the reverse strand, counting down.
TGAGACTCTGGTCACCGATGTCGTCTCGGAGCTTGGAATAAAGCATGGCCTCGTCCTCGGAGAGGTTCGCCCCACGATACCGACGGAAGACTGGGATCTTCAACTTGGACGCCTTCCAGCGGAGGGGCGTGCAGACCATGTAGGATGGCGGTCTCGATCCAAATATTGCTGAGGCAGTTGTCAAGCTCGGCGCATCGAAGGCGTCGTCATGCAGGGCAAGGGCGAGGATCGTGGAAACAGCACAGAAGAGGAGCTTCCTGGTGGGAGTGAAGAAGAAGATGGTCCTACAAATGACTGTCAGCATGCGCAACCGGATGTATCATATCACAAGGAACCACCTACGGCCTAGGCTTGTTATCGGCACCTTTGTGATGTATGAACTTGATGGCCATGGCCGGGATGCACCGTCCGGTCACGGGGTGCCGCACGATCATCATCAATATGTCTTCGTAACAGAGGGCCTTAGGACGCCCGCGTCCCATGGTCTCCTGCGTGAGAAGGCCTTCGACTAGATTGGCTTTCTCATTAGAAGACAACTCAGGATCTGTACCGTTTTCTATGGAAGATGAGAGGCTAGTCTTGTGGCCAAAGAGTTCATCCAGAGAGTTGTCTTTTGGCTTCTTCCGCTCGCCATCTACAAGCTCGGCAGGTCGCGCTCCGGTATAGCACAAGAGCTGGTAGCAGCCGGCTAGACTGATGCGGTGCCGTTCACCGGGGAAGATTGAGGTGTCGAAGGCGATGTTAAACGTCAGAATGACACGCAGGTTGTCCACGTTGAGCACCGGCTTGCCATCGATGTTCGGTGGGCGATGGCCAAATCGAGGGATGCAAACGCGACGATAATACTGGCTGTGTATTAGCATAACGAACAAGTGGGTTGGATCGAGCAACCAGCTGGTGATTAACGCCAATATGCGCCCGAATGGACAAGCCCCAACATACCTTATAGACCTCCTTGGAGTGGTTCCTGTCCATGTACCGTCCGTTGACAGTAGTGTAGAGCTGCTGGAATTGTCGAATATACTCCTCGATGCTGCCCCATGATGTGATGTTATATCGTTCGCACATGTAGAGGACGAAGTCCTGCGTCGTTTCGCGTTTGAGATTTTGGATCGTTGCTTTCCAGTCACCAACTTCCAGATCGGTGCAGTACCTAAAGTAAGGGAGTCAGCTAATCCAGCAATTGCAAAGAGGGTTTTAATAAGATAGCTCTGCATACCGCAGCCATTTTCTAAAAATGCCGCTGATATTAATCTCGGTTTCACCGGAGTACTTAGGCTTAATGAAGAGAACGTCGGTCAGCTGCGCCCGGTGCGCAGCGTGCTCTTCAATCGAGAGCGTCGGCTTTTGCTTCGCCGCTCGCCTCTTGGCTTCCTGAACAGCAAAGCTTTGAAGAAAGACGGCGTTGTTCTTGTGTAGACCGCCTGCGGCCGCAGATCGCGGTGCGGTCATCATGTTGGTGGACATCTGCTCGAGAGGGTAGACAGACCACAATCAGCGATAAACCGTCTCGAACGAACGTGGATGGGGGAGTAGAGGCGTCGAAGGCAGAGGCAACGCTGCCACTTATACACTGAAGAAGCCATGTCAATTCGGGTACGGCTATTCTGGGCGACAAGGGATAGGTCCATTGTGAACGACGGTCAAGCAGATGCAGTGGGTGTCGAAATTAGAACGCCCTTTGTGGTGATGAAGGCAGAAGGGGGACCGAAACTGGGACCCTAGGTGGGTAAGCCATGACAGCCCTACTATGTTAGCCTGGGCGCGATCTGTGCGTGGGTGGGCCGGCTAAAGTATATAATACCTGCCCTGCGACCTCTGGTTGCTAGGCTCCCCGTACTGCTAGCGCCGCCTAAAATGGTACCACTTTCCGCCCGATTTGGCAGACCTAGCAGCGCTTTCTCGGTTTAAGGAGTAAAAAGTATATTATACTTTAAAGTAAA
>JAAOAQ010000123.1:0-161230 GCA_013396025.1 Fusarium phyllophilum | reverse complement strand
TATAATAGACTTTAAAAATATTTAAATAAATTTTAAGGCTAATATATAAACTTAAAAAAAAAAATAAGTTTAAAATATTAATAAGTATATAAATAAAAAGTAAATAATATATATAATATTAAATTAAATTAGTTTTTATTTAAAAAATATTTTAATAAAGCTTTTAAAAACTTAAAAAAGAAAAGCTAATTAGTTTTTTTTAAAAGTTTAATTATAAAGCCTTTTTTATTAATAGAAAATTTAATCTTTTATTATTAAAAATTGCCTTAATAATACTTTAAGTAAGAGACTAAGTAAAAGGGAAAGGAAGCAGACCTTAAGGTCAAGCTAGGTAGAGGCATTTACCTTGCCTAGAATGACAGCAGCCTGTTAGCATGAATGTCCTGTGAAAGTAAGGTTGCTAAATACCTTTAGGCTTCTAGCACACTAATAAATTAACCCTGGCTTGTAAAACTCGCTGGGTTACATTGCCGCTCGTGATTGGCATAGTTGTCATTATCATGATACAAAAATCGATGATGAACCCTCATGACACCAAGTATGGTCTTGTTGCAACCTATACAGACTGATTATTATGACTTGGCTGTATCGTGGCTGTTACAGAAAACAAATCGAACGTCGCTTCAGGTCTCTCTTTCACGTTGCATTTTATGACGACATGACTGCTGGAACACTTCGTATTTGTCTACAGAATATGCTCCACCCACCAATTCCAATCCTGTCCTTCGACCTCGAATTCGATCTCATCATTCCCTTCGCCGACAGTGACTCCTTTTGTAATGATCTCGAAAAAGTCGTGATCAGCCCATCGGAGCTCAGAGTCTCCGAGCAACAAGATACCATTAGGTTTCCTGAAGAACCCAACTAGAGTCCAATCCTGATACTGGATAGAGGTTTCACAATCCAGGGAACCCAGTCGTTGCCCCTGTCCCCACAATACGACAGATCGAGAGATGGACGAGGCCAGCTCGTGACTTCTACCACGGTGAGTCACTTGATCAACCGTATCCTGTACCACAGGCCATGCTCTTCCAATCCTCTCAGTGACCTGGAGGAGCAGGAAGATCTGGAAAGCATGAGCACCTTCAAGCTCAATGCAGACTGATACAGCATCCAGAAACAGCTTCACAACTGAGACGATGCATTCAGACTCTTCATTCAACCTCATCTGTATGGCCGACAAGTAGCTGACTATGCCAGCAAGCGATCTCGCTTCAACTGAAGCCACGATCAGAAGTAGCAGGGAAGTGAGACTCTCTGTCCTCTCATCCACTGCCAACATTGGATCTTTAGACCAAGTCTTTTGGACCTTCCATGGACTGTGAGTGGGTAGAGCCACCACCACCTCACAGTTCCAGTCAATGCGTTCCATAATCCTTGGCCACTCTAGGCCTGGAGGACACTGGGCCATGACTAATTTAGCCATGGTGCACGCAGACTGCTGGAGGCTATCGATCGATTGACTTTGTGCTTGGATAGTCTCTTGGGCATTGCGAAGCTCATCAGACGAATTATCTCTTGCTCTTTCTAAGTTTGCCTCTTGGTTTCTTGCCGCTTTCAGCTCTTGCAGAAGATCTGCGACTTCTTTCTCGAATCTAAGGAGTGCCCTGTCGCGTTCCTGGCAAAGGGTCATCCAGTTATCTGAAGAAGTCTTTCTCGAATCGGCCAGCTTGCGGTAATGTTCGAGCTCAGTGCGTGCGCCATCTCGCTCTTCAATCAGGAGTCGCTGACCCTTAGCCAGCTCCTCTCATTGAACAAGCTTCTCTGCGTCACCAGTAGCCTGAGCAGTGCGATCGCGAATGCTGGCATCTTCAGCATCGACCTCCTTTCGGAGAGTATCGAGCTGCGACTGGAGTGCATCTCGCGATGACTGGCACGTCTTGATGGTTGTCTCAAGTTGCCGAACTTGAGCCTCAAGGTGTTCCATATGCTTGTTTTTTGCAGCTTTGAGCTCCTTTGCAAGGCGTCGCTCATTCTCAAGCTCTCTGTTTCGGAGTTCCTGGCGCTGCAGCTTGTCATTCTGTGCGTCCAGGTGTGATTCCATGGCTGTGATGACGATGTTTTTGGCGATAGCCTAGTCCACTGTGTTGAGTTGTAGATAGTTGCAAGGTTGTTCAAGCGGGAGTTGTCTGAAAATGGTAAGGAGGAAAAGGCGCTAGCACGGTTCAGTGTCTTGTAATTTTTGGGACAGTGTGGTGGTACAAAAAAAAAGTATAGCTGGCCGAGGCACGGCCACTCACTGCAGACTTCGTCGTATAACACAATCCGAGGTCACTGCTACCACCCATCTTATCTTCCTCTTCTCAAACTTACCTCGGCACACAACTCACCACAGCACACTCAGCCATCACGATGGCAAAGAAGAAGTCACACAAAGATTTCAAGTCCCTTCCAACAAGAAGCGATTCCCACTGGGCGAGGCCCGCCTCCGAGGCTCAGAAAAGCAAACCTACCGAAGAATCGACAGTCGCGCAAGACACGAACGAGATGGAGGGTATTGAGGGACCTGCTACTAAGAGGCGAGCGTTGAGCACCGGAAAACTGAACGCTAGATCTTTTGAATATCGCGACCTGCAAGACCGAACACGACGAAAGGGGGAGTGTCCTTCCAATCCCGAGAAGAAGAGTCAATCTCTTTGCATTCGCGGTCGACGACAAGACCGAAACGGAGGAGCTCATTGTGGTGGCTCTCGCCATCGCTTTCAAGTTCGAATCCGGGACCTATCTCCTCTCCAGGATGATGTTGAGTTGAAGGACGATCATGTGTTGCCTTCTGGTCAGACCGACAACACTGCTGCGAGTGGAACGACACGAACCGCCTGGATGAGCCAGGAAGAAGCCAACGCTGCCGTCTTTTGTCTTGGACCTCTTGATGAGATTCCTTAACTACTAGTCACTCATCATCACGCAAATAACCCCAAAGCCTCAAGGATCTTTCTAGATAATTTCACCTTTCCCTTTGTGACTTGTTTGTACCTTGTGACTAAAGGCTTCTGTTTACCATGTAAAGTAATATTCAGACTCAAGAGCAGTATACTTTGGCATTGCAATGAAAATGATTTGTTACTTGTAATCATAGGCGCGAGAAACTATCTTCATTTTGACCAGATACAGTGTCTTTTTTGTGTTGTCGAACCCTTGACTTGTTTGTGTTATGTCGACTGTGTTGATGTGGGTCAGCCTGGGAGGGTGAAGGGTCGTATCTTGAGCCATAAGGGGACTCCACAGCTGGGGCACTCTTCTTGTGTTACCCACCATTCTTGAGGTGGAATCGTTTTTGATCCTCCACATCCATTCCACATCGCCTCACTTCTTTCGCAAACACGCAGCGCCAGAAACATCCATCGACATCCGGACTCAAAACACATCGCGACACGATATCGTCTCTCGAAATGGCCGATAAAAGCATCAACGACTGTGGTGACAAGCGTCCCAAGAGATCTCTTCCGACCGAAAGCAGTGAAAGTGAGCGGGACGCTCTTCTCGCTCATTTCATGAACGGTCAGCTGGGTGGGGTAACTCACAGTCATGGTCGATGGTTTGAATCAGCTCACAGGGGTACCGGTTCAGGCTCTCGCCTGCAGGACAGAGGATCTCTCGATAAGGATCCTGTCCGAAGTGCTTCTAGTCCTTCTCCTGGTGAGAACTTCAGTGCCCGCAATAGGGAAGAATGGATCGCGATCTGGGATCAACGTGAGCAAGGGGGACAGGGTCTCCAAGGTATGCTGAGGTCGTTCGACACAAACGACCCGCATAGCCACAAACCCGTTCAGGGTATCTTGTTCGACGTCAATCCCACCGTTCTGGAAGCTGTCAATGCAAAGAGACGCCGAGTTGGCAACAGTCTTTGCAACTACTTCGAGGGTCTTCCCGCTGTCCCTGAAGGGCCACAGCCTTCCCAACCGGCCTCTACTCTCCTCCGTCCGCGACCGACGGCTGGGGAGCCCTCATCTCGTCAGCAACAACTGGCACTGCCTCCGGTCGATCACAGAGAGGCATCTGGTGAGCCGCCAGGACGTGCTGGGAGTGGGCCTGGCGATGGTGGTGAGCGTCAAGTGAAAGGCAAAGGCAAGCAAGCAGAGGACGTCGAAACTGGGGTTAACGCACCCTCCTTTTCCTGGTGCCTCATTGGAACCCACTTTAGGGAGATGCCCGGTGCATTTGTTGACATCAGCCCAGAAGAACTAGAAAGGCTGAGCGATGAGGAAGCGGAGCAGGAGAGCGAGGATGAGGATGAGGGTGATGTTGTGGGCGAGGATTAAGATGATGGTGAGGCGCCTGCCCATCTCTCAGTATTGTCTAGTTGCCATCTTCGGGATTTCAAGCGTCTCTCTGCTTGTACTTGAACCTCTGGTGGGCTATGGTATATTCCGACAGTGTCAAGAATATACAATCACGATCGCTCTCTAAAATAAAGGTTTGCAATGTGTGTACTTTGATGTGAGACAGAATGTCCCTAGAGTCAAAGGAACGCCAGCCGGTTACATCTGATGCGAAAATCTAAACCCAATCGTGAAGCATTATCGGGTTCCGATCTGGTACACATTTCATATCTGAGTAAACACCAAGCAGTGAGTGTTCTTTTTAACCATCTCAGCAGTCTTCCCTATCCAGGTAGTGACAACGGCATCGACAGGATTTCATGAAATATGTAACAAGTAGAGTTTTCGTGTGATGAACTGATAGCATACAGGGATAAGACACCAGGGCAGGATAATCACATTCGTTTTATCAGCTTCCTCATTTCTTTGGTTTGATCCTTCACGGAAATGTACCATAAAGCCCACATCACACTTCCTGACTCCCAAATAACATGGCCAGCTCCTCCATACCAATACCTAGGGCTTAGAGGAACCTCTCTGCTGTTTCAGTTGAGTGGTCTCATTGTTCTTGGTGTCCAGTGTCTTTTCCAACATTCGTTTGTTAGATGATAAGTTCTCAGCGTTTTATTTGAGTTCTCTTACCGTCAGAGCATCGGCTTTGATCCTCCCAGATAGCCGACATTTGTCGCTTGCTCGGCATGAGTCTTCTTGTGCGCCTCAAAAACGAGCATGAGCCGGAAGTTTACGTCTGGGAGCTGCCTCCAGTCGTGTTTTCGCCTGCTTCTTCTGCTCGGCCATCAATAGACGCATGTTCTCCTCTTTAGCCTTGTACAGGTCCTTTGATTCCTGGAGTTGACCGGCAAGGAAGTTGTTCATCTCCTTGGTCATGGCGATCATGTCGTCTTTGTCTCGGCGGTTCTCGCGCAGATCATTCACGGACTCCTTCAGGGCTTTGATCTCTTCATCCTTGACTTTGAGTTCGGCCTCGTGTTCCTCTTGGAGTGCGGTGATTTCGCGTTCCTGGTCTTGCAGAGATTTTCGTGTAGTGTCGTACAGGGCAATTTCAGTCCCATCATCCATGCATGTCTGCTACATGGCTCAAGATCGTGGAGATTGCCTCGGTCGGCCGCTCCATAAGTTCCATCTTGTCATGGTGGTCCATAATACCCAAGTAATGGCGCGAGGTAGCCTGACACGTAGATTTGTAGGCCTCAGAGAATTTCTCGTGCAGGGATTCGCAAGCTTGGCTGTGCTTCGCGAAGCACGCTTCGAGGTTTTCCTGCTGAGACATGCTGGATGAATAGCGGGCGAGTGTTTGAGATTACGGCGCCGTGTTCTTTGGCCCCTTTTCAGGATGTGTAAGAAAGAAGGCGTGAAATTAAGTGATGGCTTTTTCTGGTGAAGCTGTGGCCTGCACTCAAGTGACACGAGCTCCACTTTAGCAGATGTGAATCCAAGCAAACAGCTTCTGTCACCAACGCCATAGGTGGCTAAGGGCAGATTCCGACGGCCAACAGTCCCACCTCGTCGCAAGGGAAAAGACTGTCACAGGTGCCCAACATGATGGGCTCGCGCAGTGTGGGGTTCAACGCCAGCGTTGACAGCAGAGTGTGTCCGGGTTGTTTTTAACACCATGAGAAAGACCAGCCAATCAGGTACAATAGCAAAAGCACTGCGGCAGACATCTCTACACAATCTCGTCAACGAAATTTCACGATGCTGGACTCCTCGCGAGGGGGAGGTAGTGAGTGAAAGGTTTGATGAACGCTAAGTCTAAAAGCTGGCTCAACCCATGATGTACAAATATGAAAGCGACACCGACGCTAACTACTCTGGTCGACATCTAGTCATCGTCTTCATCCCCGGACTCATCCCCAGAGTCACTATCAACATCATTGCCGCCCCCGGCTCCGCCTCCCGTTCCAGCTCCCTCGTCACCGCTACCCTCATCATCACTACCACCGTCCAGGAACGCGTTAGGTACCGTCGCCACAGCGCTTCCAGAGTCACCCACTGGATCAAGCGCCTTGGCCGCAACAGCATCGAAGCCAGCTGTCTTGGCTTGTGCCAACCGAGCAGTGAAGGGTCCAAACCCCCTCTCGTGGAAGCCAAGGAACGCGCCGGGATTGGAAGGGTCTCCCCTCGGAGGTTTCTCAGACAGCGCCCAGCCCATCACTGCGTTTCCAACAGCAGCTTCGGGACCAAGACCAAGTGTGCTGTCGAGGCAGTTCTCACAGAGAAATGTGTACAGCAGTGACGTGTCGTTGACAGAGACGCCATCTGGTATTGGTCTGACTTTGAAGTTTCCCTTGACTTCTGCGGGGTTATCCTCATCAATTGCCTGTCGAAACGAAGCCATGACACCTCCTTTTCCATCAGGCCATGCAGCGAGGATGAAGTTCCCCTCCATGTCTCCCGTCAAGCCAGCCGCTCCCCATCCTTCACCATTGGCTAAAGGGAATTGCAGTTGTCCGATGAAAGACCCGGCAGTTCCGTTTGCTGGTGCAGAGTCAGGTAAGGCGAGGGCAAATGTGAAGGAGGTTCGAACGCCGAAGAAGCGCTCCATTGTGAGTCCTGTCACTTGATCGACGAAGGGTTCGGAGACTTGGTCCGTTGAGGAGGTAGGCTCATCATCGGCTAGAGCGAGTGCTGGAAGGAGGAAGCTTGTGGCGAGTATTCGATGGGGGTTGATGTGTCTTTGACGTGTTGTTCGTCGGTTGTGGATGTTTCGAAGAAGAGGCATTTTGGGGGATGTGTTCGTACTGGGTATCAATAAATGAACTTCTGAACTAGGCAGATAAATGTAAACTGAGTATAAGATGATGAAAGTCAGTAGGAAGACCGAACACAATCCAATATTTAAACTACTCCCTTCAGTGAAGCCAAGAAATACAAGAATAGCCTCAAACCCTTCACCCTCGAGAGGGAGCCAAAAGTCAGGCTTCTCACACCCACCTCACTTCTAATTCCAGCACGCGACCGTTTCGCGTCCCCATCTGGACTCAAGAAACGCTCGCTTAAACACTCAAGAACCCATCTCGTCTGAAGCTCTTCTGTTTCCAGCACACTGCTCGCACTGAAACGGTTCTGTTTCTACTATTAATAGTTACCGTTTGAAGCTTAGAAATATGGTTGCAATTGATTGGAGTGTGATTGGCTCGAAAATTAAAGACGAAACGATGCGAAACGTTGATTTAGCCTGTTTGTCGGTTGACGTTGTCGCTTAAGTAAGGATGAAACGTTTTGAGCCAGAGGTTTGGGTTTCGACCGCCCCCGCAACAACCTTGGCAGAATGCCGACAACCGTTCTGTGAATAGCTTTTTCTAATTGAGTTTTCATACCCTTTATGGATTTTGTCTTTTTCGGAAATGGAAGAGGTGTTGAGAAGATAGATGGCTACCTATTTTGGTGGGCGTTCAGGGTGTCAGTTGTCACGCTTGCTCTCTAATAAGAGACAGCTTTGATGCGCTACGGGTATCGCCTTCCAGTCCCAGCCTTCACTCTCAATGAACTTGTCAGTTTGGTGCTGGGTAGTGGGCTGAAACAGGGACATACCAGTCACTGCAAGTCCCAAGTCCTTGAACAAGACGCTGGAGTATTAGGCCTACGATAGGTTGTCTCATCTCTCACATTCCCGAACATCGTGCTGGGGTAACCTCGCAGTTTCTATTCTGTTGGCTCATTAATTTACCCAAATTGCCGACTTAACCAATGGTGGCAAACACTGAAGGTACCATGAACAAAACTATCGGTATGTCCATCTGTGTCTCCATCAATCATGTATTCCCCCCAATACTTCGAATGCATCTTCCCACTGTCCCCATCTCAGACTCCTGTTGTTTGCTTGGGCGGACAGCGATCCCGGCGGTTCTCTCTGTACATGGCCTCTCAACCCCAGCGTCGGCAAAAAGGGGGATCGAAGAGAGAGGATATGGGATCTAAATCACCAAAACTGTCAGTCATGCCTTCGAGGAGCATTCCTTCAACTTACCCATCATTCTTGGCTCAAGAGCCTTCGTTTCTTCCATCGTCCATCACCACCTCATACTCCAGGGACCGAAGCCGCGCATCACGGCAGAACCTTGCCGCAGCTTCATAAGCGAGCAAAAGCAACTTCAAGGCTTCGTCACTCCCTTCGATAAGAGCAATCTGCTGAGAACCATCCGTCAAGTCACGTAAACTGACCTTCTGTTGATGGCTTGGTAGCCCATAGCAGGTTTGCAAAGCCAGACTTCTGAAGTTCCCTTGCTCATCGATGGCGCCAACAAGTCGGAGCGACTGGCCCACGACCAAGAAGGGTCCGGGCAGGCCTTGGTGATACAATGTAGGTTCTTGGTCGTCTGCGGGGGTAACTTGGGTCTGTTCATCTGTAGTGGCACATTCGGTCTCGTCGTTGCTCATCGTGACGGCTTTATCGTGCGGTTGTGACGGATGGTTGAGATGAGAACAGGATGAACAAAATGGTGCGAAGATAAAAAGATGCGCGACTTTAGTTATTTCATGAAATATTTGCTGGCCATGCGGCTCAGCCTTTATTAACTTAGCAGTCTTGAGGTGAATCGATGGTGTCTGATTCACTGGCGCACGAAATCATTCAATGACCGGGCAGAGGGCGCTGAGCGCGCTGAAGAACTAAGCTAAACGACAAGGACAGTGCGCCACAGTCCCCATATTTCTACAGTGAAAGAACAGTGCCTGGAACCGACACCAAAGGCTGACAGTGAAGTGTCCATGAGCTGTAGACAGTGTAAAAGAAACATATTAAGATGTGAATTTGCCCAAGATATTATTAACCATGTCTACGTGTCGTATCACAACTTCACAATGCGTCCGGGAGAGTTCTAAGATTTAAGTTTGCCTCGCGTGTCTGCTGTGTAAGACGATTGGTGGAAAATGACAAGGTCTCCCCTGTTCTGTTCTGTTGGTTCACTGGGAACGTCCACTGCTGTCAAAGACAGGGCTCGGTACCGCTTGAGTTAGAGACTTAGACTGGAGATCAAGATACCATAAACCAATCCGGATCAAACTCTTTATGGTTTTCTAGACAGTGACGCTCATTTAATTAGACAAACATGTAAATGCCCTTTCTTATCAAGTCACTCACTTTAGTTCATGATGCATAGCTCTGTGGGACTGTTACCTGCGTAAGGGTGTTCACGTTGTTCGAGTTTCAACAGACCAACAGCAAAGTTAATTTACCTTGTGTCTCCGATGACCAGAGCAGGTTGTTAGCGTCATCAATTGTGACAGACGGGGAGACAATAGAGAGGTGCGACGACGATGTTTTATGAAAAGGAATGAATTTAGAATCCCCCGAACCCCTATAGGGCTATGCGTCGTCTCGCTCAGTGAAGACTGAAGAGTAAGGTAACAAACCTTGAATGCTATTCTAGCGGCAAACCCCCCAATTTTCTACCTCAGGATGTCTTGTGCACTGACGTTCTATAAAACCATTAGAGTCTTCTGACGAGCGCTTGAGCGTCTGACTTACCCCGCAAGACATGAGAATGCTTGTGCGCCCCACTGCAACTCTGGTGATACTACTCTTGGGGAGTCCGAGGATGCGAACAAATTGAGGGTCTGTCTTGAGGCAACAGAATTTCTTTTCTTCAGAATATCACCGTGGGTACACTTCATCCCAACTTTCTAAGACACACCGATACTGTCCTTGCTCTCTCAGTTCTACAGCTAAATTTAAGGAGCCGCCCCTCATTTCGCTTTTTTGCAGACCGCGTTCACATCCGAAATCCTTTCAAGGCCAACTGGCACCGATCATTCAAGCGAGATCGGACTTCTCATCTCCTTCAGCCAAGCAACGCCGAGGTCGGACTTTTCATCTCTTTGATTCCACAATCTGATCTTCTTTTTTCCTGGAGCCTCATCTCATCCTTTCCACAACCATTATTCTTACTTGACGCTTATTATCGATATCTCAATGAGACACAACAAGCCAACACTCTGAGAATTCCCAACCAACTTCAGCTTCTGGAAAACAATATACACTATCTTGTGCCGGTGTTGGCCACCAGCGCTGTGAGGCGCCGGGGAGACTCTCCGCAACTATGGAGAGTAAAAGCCATCACCTCCTGAAGACGGACGCGACACGTCCGCAAACTGTATGAACATCAACAAATTCATTTAGCAAGTTGCGATAATTTTCTAACATATTTCTGCACAACCTGAGAACCGTGTCGCGAACGATCAACTTAACCAAGTGACGACTCCTGTCGGTCGTACTGTACCCTCTCACAGTAAGTGCATATTGACAAACTTCGATTGCAAACCCCAACTGACATTCGGCAGAGGTGACAGCCCCGACACCGTCACAGCGTTTCTTGATGAAGCCAACATTTGCTGGAGCCCTGACGGTCCTTCTTTCAGTAGTAAGACTGCCACGCCCCAAGATAGAAAAGGCTTTGACTGATGACATGTAGGCAACTGCCCCTCTTCCACCGATGTGATGATGCGCCTCCCTCGCGGCCAACAGCTCATGCCGCCCTTCGTCATGTCTCCCACCCGGGAGGGGAGACCCCTGATGGCGCATCCACAGGACCGCCTTCAGAGCGAGATTGAAGCTCTCAAGGCACAGTACCAGTCGGGTGACCAGCACGTCTCCCAGAACCATTCAAAGTCGTTTTGGGACTTTCTGTCCTTGCGCAACTTCATCTTGGTTGTGGCATTTACCTCCATCATGTTGGTCGCGTTTGTCGCTATCACCATTATCTTCGCTACCTACATCGCTCCGCCACTGTTGGAGCTTAACGACATGATGGGCGTTCAGACTTCTGAAGTCAAGATCCACGACGTTGCTTTGCGAGGCCCAAACAGCGCCTGGGACCCTCAGGGACGACGAGCCAGCCCATTCGCCAGTGCCTCTCGGGCGACCCTCTCCTTGGTCCTGAAGGTCGTCCATCTCCGCGCTGGTGGAGTACGCTGAAGACATTGCGTGAATTTTCTTGTTCAGCCGCCTCCAGTATTGAATTCAACTAATTAGGGGGTATTTGGTCAATAGGGACGCTGGTTCCCGATTATCTTCGTCTTGCGTGTCTGCTGCTGATGAGGATTGGTGGAAGTTGTGAGCTGGACGTGTTATTTGCAGTTGAAACATGTGGCCGAGAGCTTCAATCAGCAAAGAGAACGCAGTGGAAATTGAAAAGGTTGCCTCCAGTTGGCTTGTGAATGCAGTGAGACATCTACCGTTTGATTAGTTCAGGATATCTGGTATGACCCAGATATGAACTTCTGAAAGGAGAGAGCTTCACAAACTGATCGCACTTGAATGTTTTAACTTTTTAAATAGAGTAATAATCATGTAAAACGGACCTAAAAGATAGCCATACTTGATTTACTTGCAGCAAAAAGAATACATGCACTAAAACCAGAAACATGCGACAATATTCAGTAAATTGCCTGTAAGTCTTTTACCTACTACCACAACATCTGGGGCAATGAAGCCTCTACGGATATGCCACACTCTAATCAGGCGATACAACGCAAACATATTACCGAACTTTAATTCTCCTCATCCTCGTTCTCATCCAGAGGGAACTTCCAGAGACACTCCTCCGGCATCTCCTCGGGACCACAGCGAGGGGGCATGTCGATGAGCTCGGTGATACCACGGTTCAAACCACTCGTGTGGAGAGTGCACTGGGCGATGACCCGCAGACTGTTGCTGATGTCGATCAGAGTTGAGAGCGTGTTGGTGGCAACGGTACGCTGATGCTCAGCGCGGTGGTCCTTCATAGTGTCGGCATCAGATCTGTTCGAGTACGACGCGATAGCGCGACTGGCCATCTTGCGAAGCTGGATGGTCTTTGGGTCGGAATCGTACGCCTCCTTGGTGATGAGGAGATTGGCGATGGCGTGCTTGATGAAGCGTTCAAGCAGACTTCCCATGCGCCGAGTGCCCTGAGATTTCGTTAACACTCGAATGATGACAATAAACATCGGTCAAACTAACTCCGTCGCAACCCCCATAGTGCTCGTCAAAATCCTCTGAATAATTATTGCAGGGATTGCAATCAAAGTTCTCTCTGTCAACTGCTTCAAAGTTAGCGCAGGCATGACAGGTGGAAGCATGTGGATGTGTAACTTACAGCCGTCCTCATCGATACACATCTCTGGAATCTTCTTGAGGTTTGACTCGATGGGAAACCAGTCCATGGCTTTCTTGAGACATGGCTCACAGCTGTAGAGACCAGGGCGCCTGAGGTGGTCAGTGACAACACAAAGTTGGGGATGAATACCAAGAATAGGGACTCACATGGTGTCGGCGGCGATGAAGATAAACAGATGTAACAAACAGGCGATCTTTGGCAAGGTTAGCAACTGTCTGATGTTGTATCGCGAGTTGTGATGCGGCCTAGGGAGGAGGCTGCTGGTGATACTGACATCTGTTGTTGTTGATGCTTGAACTGGAGTTGGAGGAGAAGAAACATGAGAGATCACGAAGCATGACCTAGAGGACTGCACATGGTCCGTGCGGTGCTCAGCGATCTTCAGAATTGCGCTTGGGTAAACAAAAGCAGAGCAGAGTTGGCAGTGCCTACGAGTGGGTCTTGTGTTACTTGAGCCGCCCACCACACAACGCTTCTTCTCGCAACCTGCAGGCCCACTCCTTATTCACTCTGTCACCAAGGCTCAGGTTGAAACGAAAGTTGGCACGGGGACGATCATTAATCCACTGTCTCCCAGAAAATGTATGTCATTAAGCTTCAATCAAACTCACAAGTCTTTTACTGACCAGGGATCTCGACAGTTCAGCACTGAAAATCACCCACCCAAAGCAATGTCGGAACCCAAGAAGCGCAAGGTTGCCGAAACTCTCGAGGATGACGCGGAGCCGACAGCGGGCACACAAAACCCGGAGGTCACGCTTAGTGCCGAGATCAACCAACTGCGAGCTGAAACCAAGTTCCTGAAGGAGTCGCTGGCAGACCTACGTAACTCCATCGCGAGCAAAGACAAGCTGGTCGACGCGCTTGAAAGAATGCTCGACACGGCGAATAAAGAAATTGAGCGATTGCGGGAGCGCCAGGCGAAGGAGAAGACTCCTGAAGATACCAGGTCTTTAAATGAACGGCATATAAACCATACATTTAACGAAGCCCACGCCCGTTTTTACCCCAACGCCAGTACTACTAAGCCCAAATGAGTCTGGCAAAGTTTCGCGAGTACAATGGATCCGTTTTGCCAAGGGTTTGGTGAGCTGAATGGCGCAGTGTCGAAGACGGAGTGAAGCGGGTGATAGAGCCCAGTGTTGGTTTTGATATGGTTTTGATATGGCTGGGTAACAACATGATGGATGGCTAGAATCACCATAGGTGAAATTTACACTCCTCTGTTTTGCCTGCACTAAAAGATTTGACCAATTGTGGTCAAGTACGATATCATCTCAATATTACTCAGTTAATTGTAGTATGCTGGCTCAACGGTATATCCAGCATCATAGATGAAAGGCGTTGTATTTTTCTATGCTCCTGCTTCGAACCCATGCAACAGCTTCATTTGGAGGTTCAGAATCCCACTGAATACACTCACTATTGGCCTGCCTGGTTGTCAGAAACGCATGGGAAAGATTACACAGCGTATCTGAGGCCGTGAGAAATCTCAGTGAGTGAATGGCCTCACGTGATCTTGTGTAACCGCACCTCAGAAATGCTTGAGATTTTTATTGCTCTTCCGCTGCAACTTGGTTTGCACACTGCACTGACCGCAATAAAATCATTCTCGGTCCCAGCCCTCTCGAGCATCACCACGATGGACGTCCAGCGTCTTGGACAAGATATTCCCGACAAACTTGATTTGACTCGAAACCGCGGAGAAATCTGCCGAAAGCTCCAACTGCAACGCCCAACTGGTCTCATCCTCTTGGGACAGCCTAAATACCTACGACACCCATGGCTTAGATTGCCTCTTCACGCTCATCCGCCACATCTACAGCCAACTCCTTCATATGTACTTCAGCAAAAACGAGCATAAAGATGCTGAAAGAACCTTGTACTTGCGCTTGCCTGGCCAGACATCAACTTCAAGGCTAAAGATGAAAGCAAGACATCTTGAAGAGTTTCAACCCTTCTCACACTCAAGGCCTAGCGATCAACTTTGAAGGCCTTGTCAGCTCTCAGTCTAAAACACATTTTCTGGACTTACGAAGGGCTAATCAATTCCACGATGCGATCCTGCCTATTTACCCCAGCAGGAGTGTGGTCATATCTTTCCCGATATTAGCTGTTGAGCTCTGTTTCTAGAACTAATCTTGAACCCATGCGTTCAATTTCTTGATGAGATCCAGAAGAGTGTGGTTATATCTTTCTCGACGCGACCCTTCCTATTTGCCCCAGCAGAGGTGAGGCCATATTATTCGATCCTTGCATCATCCGCGTATACTACAAGACTAACATGGATTTGCAGACCTTCCTATTATCAACCATCAAGAAATATGGGCCTTTGTCAACAATGCTCTCCAGCGGGAGATCAATGCGATGTGGGAAACAGAGAGGACTCAGGGGAGAGAAGGCCAGGGCCAGGACCGCTAACGTCGATCAATGAAATGAGGAAACATAGTGACTGGCACTTTCTCCGATATTTGAATGGTTACAGGAGTTTGTACCGACTTTCATCTTCTTATAAAGTGACCTCGTCGTTACCACTCCCAAATGCGAATGCCAGTATTTTCACAAGACTTTCCATTTCGTAGAGTTCCTCAATGACCATGAACCACTCAGTCCCCCGTCCAGCGCACCCTACACTGCTCTTGACTACTCGCCAATGCCTGTACGCAGATAGAGTGATGATTCGAACCTTCAACATTGTCAGATTGTCTGGTTCAAGCCATGCAGTAACAGGCTGGTAGTTCAGGTAAATGACATACTGTATCTGCTACGAATGGTACATATACCAACAGTTCAGCATGATCTAGCAGGGGTAGTGAGTGAGGTAGACGCCCGCTAGTGTGGCGCAGTGGAATACGCCGCCATCTCGAAACACAGAGGTGCTGCCTAAAGCCGCTATCTCTTTTTGTAGTTTTACAAGTCCAGAGATCCTTAGTTCGAAAACAGTCATTTTTTGGAATAAATGCTTTTTTGGCTTAAGTTCCATTGGCTTGGACATGACAAGGCAATACTCCTGTGTGCTTGCAAGGTGTCCCTTGAGAATACATATTTTACACGCACAGAGACTTACATGATGTGCTCAGCTGATTGGGTGTTTTATGCCTTTTCTCTTGGGCCACCTTTTCTCCGAAGACACATCCAGAAGCTCTTACTGTAACTCTTGCCTAGCCATTGCGACTCTATCATGGCCCGCTGGAAGTCATCCACACGGCAATCTGAATACTTGTTGGAGAAGTTTCGGGCTGGCGATGTCGTGGAAATCAAGGCGACAAAGCCCTTCAAGGAGGTATTCTGTAAGTAAGCGCCATGTTGTATTGACATTCGGATGGACCTGTGAGATCAGAAGGGAATGATCTCATCTACGCACTCACCGTCACCATGATGTTCCTTCCTAGGCACTTTTGGCTGGTCTTCCTCGAAGTCTTTGCTCGGATAACTGATGAGGGAGTCACTGGGGGTTGATGAAACTTCTGGATTTTGAGATACAGTGCCAGAACCAACTGGTTTAAAGATCTACTAAAGATACACTAAACTTCCCTAAATGTTTTCATATTTTAGGATAACTTACCTAAATATCTTCATCCTTTAGGATAATGGTCCTAAACTTTGTTGCTTCCTTTGAGGTACGGAAGTTGTTTGTCGTGGTGGCATAGGTGGGGGTGGGCCGGAATATCTACGGCTGAATTCCGCTTCCGCTGCAGCTTGCCTACGCCCCGGGTATCTACAATTTGTTTGCTCCAGCGACGTCACAGGACATCTCTGTGCCACCAGACGCGTAGAGCTCCCTCTTTTTCGTTACTTTTGCCAAAGCCGTTCTCACTTTTCATCCCTTCATCACACCACGTTCAGCTCTCCTCGTATATCCCCCTTCGTCACGGTCTCACACATCCTCCTCACTTGCTCCCTAGTCTTCACTTACACCGTCGATCCCGCTTACTTTCACATCTTTACTTTCTCATTCTACCTCACCGTCTTCTTCCGTCAGGTTCTGGCCATCGTCCTCGCCGTTCGCAATGGACGAGCTTATGGCGCTTCTCATCGACCTCCCCCCCGAGGCGCGCCTGCGCAAGGTCGGGTATCCCTCTGAAGCTGACCTCACCGACGCCTCAGCCTACCCACCATGCCTTGTCCCCGAAGCCATCACGTACAAATTTGGCACTGAGGCCCATTTCGCATTCCTCTTCAAGATTTGCAAGCACAAGTGTGGCGAGAACCCGATCTGTGTCTTTTCGCCTGTTCGGGGCCTTCGCGCTCAGACTCACGAACAGATCTGGGGCCATACCTTCTGTATTGAGCTTTGCCGCCTCATGACACACCCAGTCTCCGAAATGGAGGGCACAAACAACCTCACTCTGATTCTTCAGTATGCCGTCATCTGCCGTACTGATGACCGACGTCCTTGGAAGATGCCCCCGATCCCTGATGGGGTTGAACCACTCAAGCAACTCCGCGGGGTCATGCAGCCCTGCACAGGACCTTTGTCCACTCCTATCTCCGACATCTTCGCGAGTCACTGCACCAACGAAGCCCCTCCACGCTGTATCAAGACTCGTGAACTCAGCCCTGACGATCCCCTCCTTCAGGAACAGCAGGCTGCCATCAAGACCTACCTGACAGACCCGAAACACTTGATCTTTGTGATGCTGCAGCTCGCCAAGGTTGTTCATGACTCCCCCAAGACAGAAGGGCCTTACACTACGAAAGAGTGCGGCTTTGATGTCTACAGTGTGACCACGCTTGATCTCCAGAACAT
The DNA here is from genome assembly GCA_013396025.1 of Fusarium phyllophilum. Classification (NCBI taxonomy): domain Eukaryota; kingdom Fungi; phylum Ascomycota; class Sordariomycetes; order Hypocreales; family Nectriaceae; genus Fusarium; species Fusarium phyllophilum. The sequence goes on along the minus strand of JAAOAQ010000123.1, from coordinate 144,038 downwards.
CCGCAAGGCCATTGACGCTATGGACCTTCACTACGGGGAGGGGAGTGAGGCGAGTCTGTTTGAACTTCCTTTGGATCTCATCTTCTCCCGCTATGTAGCTAAGGCTCGACTTGAGGACGCTGCTCCTCATGACGCGGATGAACTGTCGGATCTGATCGTGGCAGGATCCATGAAGAGAGAGCGGGAGATCTTCGACACTACTCTCGGTCGCCATCGACAGTGAATCATGAATGTCTTGGATGTACTCTACGAGTGCTTTTGGCCTGAGGTTGGCGTCGGATGCCGCCCCGGATTTAATGGTTCGTTCATCCCTCCTCATAACTTCATAAGGCCCTACTAATCTTTCATCAAGATTTACCTCGATCACACGGTGATACCCAAGCTCCATGGTCGAAGGTTCGAGTAAATGGTGGAGCGTACCCTGTTGGATTTAATGTCCTGGTGGCCTGCAGTTCGTTGTAGCTTTGTAGCCTGATGACCAAGTCAATGATTGGTAACGGACAATCGCAGATAAAGGCCACCACTAGTACACAATAAATCTCATAAAGCTATTTATGCATACTTGTTCCTATTACGTGAGCTTTAAACCTTTTAGCGATATATGTACATGGGAGTGTGCTATCATCATTTTTTGCAGTATAACCGTAAAGCAATCAACGGTGAACGAGTGACTGTTCTTCTAAAGTCACTGAAAAGCTCTCGCGACCAAGTGACGTCCTTTCCTCCACCCATGGTAAGTCAATATCGCAAGTTGTTTATCATCGTATGGTCCTTCACTTATCATTGTATCGATCGGTCTCCAAAAGCTTTGTCGCATCGGGAAAGATATGGCCACACTTCTGCGCAGGATCGCATCGTGGATTTGGACGCAAGAGTTCAGGGTAGTGACGACAATATCAGCGCTCCTGTACACTGTTACCCAGACCCTTGAGTATCCCGAGACTGGCGGTGTACTTCCCCGAAAACCGCGAAGGGATAGGTATCAATTTCGTTCATACTCAGCGATCTTCCGCTCCTCAAAGTGCCATGCTCGACAGTAGAAGTCAGCGAGTTGGTCGAAATCTGGCCCACCCTCTGGCTTCTCAGGCCTCTGCATGAAAAGCTTGTAGCACTGGTCTGTACTGGGAAATCGAGGTATCGCATCCCAGTTGGAGTTGTCGATGGCAAGTTGGACATTTTCGATGTCAGTGGCTGTGGCGTGATATAGAGGGGCATCCAAGTGGTATAAGCTTCTAGAGGTGCATGTTCCAGGGTGTTCGACGATAGCTGCGAGAGATGACATGATGTCCCATACGACGGAGGGTTCATAAACAGTGTCCGCCGCATCCACTGCACGTTGCAGCTCCCTTACCGGGCGTTTGAGCATCCCATTTTCGACCTCGGCATACTTGATGTTTGATCGCAACGCGTCTAACATGCTATCATTGGGGGACCTCTTGGCTATCACCCAGCGTCTTCGGTCATCTGTTCGGAGGATGATAGCATATTGGATGACAGTAAGAAAATGGTTCAAGTTGCCCCGGAAGACAGAATGTGTCAAAATTCTCGTAAGCTTCCGGGCTGAAGTTGACCACCAAGGACACTCAGTGTCGTCACCAACGGTCTGGTCCGAGAATGGAACATCGCAAGAAAGACCGTTGAAAGGCGAGAAAATCGAGATGGGCGAACATTGATAGACCCGGGAACAGACTATAAACAGCTCAAGATGCCCATCGTACGTGCTGGAGCGTCCCTCTCTGATGTTTCTCGCCATCAAATCGACAAATGCTTTCCAGCCAGAAGTGTGGTACGCCTCAGTTTGGCGGTCGGGCGGTACGTGGCTTCCGATTATGTCTTTCCACTGTTTGTGCGTGATCAATGGTTGATAGCTTTCATACGGCCCTGTGCGACGAATGAAGCGCTGCTCATCTTGTTCACTGGGGGAGGCGACGGCTTTGGGTAAGCCTTGGGTATTCAGGCGCTTTGCCCGATGGTTTTCAGGAGTATGAGATGATGGGGAATCGTTTGAATCCCCCTTGCTCTTGTCCATGATTTTGAGTGCTGCAGTGAAGCGTTGCAAGTGCAAAGAAATATTCGTACAAAGTGAAGGCCGGAGTGGCCGCTTGGCTGGGCAAAGTTGGACAATTGTTTGTTTGTGAAGGAGAGAATCTAGCGCTGTTGGTCAGTGAGAGTCCCACGACACAGAAGGTTTTGCCTACCTTGAGATTTGATGCAATTGTTGGCAAGTTCAAGATCGCTACTCCCGGTCTTGGTAAGCAAATGGAAGTCATGACGAGCTGGCATTTCCTTGTGTCGCCTCAACTCCTTCCATTTCCACACAGCGAGTGGGTGGGTACAGGTACGTGCAGGAGCATAGCTCACTCAAGCCCATAAGGCAAGTCTCGTCTCTCTCGAATCTCAACCCAACACAATCAATTGCTAACACAATCAATCTCTAACACAATCAATTTCTATCACAATCATTTACTATCACAATCAGCTCCAAGAATCGCTACGCTTCACTCTCAACCATGGCATCCCCGACCATGGAGCAAGTTATGCTTAGGTCTGTCCTCGCATGTGAAGTTGCGACAGCGAATCCCCTTCGCCCCAGCGTGAACCGATCCCCCGGCTACTTCGAAACACTGAAACAGCACCGCGATTTGCCCATCATGCAGACAGAGGGTTTCACCAGGTTCCTCCAACTTTACAATGATAAGCAGGTAACTACAACTACAACTACAAACACCCTCCCTCTATTACGATTCGTGACTGATCAAGTGCAGGTGGTGGTCGTTGCCCCTGCAAGCTCTGAAGACTCGATACAGCTCACGAAGCGAATCATGTACCTCGAACTCGAAAAAGACCTACAGGTTGTCTGCACTCAACCTCACCCTGTCGCAGCCAAAGAGTTGGGTGAGCGCGTCTCAGCAGAGCTTGACGTTACGTTCGGTGAACAGGTTGGTGTTCAGTATCGGAAGTACAACAAGACCAGCAACCAGACTCGATTGAAGTTCGTGACAGAAGGCATGCTTCTCCAGATAATCGGGGACAATTCTACCATGGCCGGCTATGTAGGTGTCGAGTATCCCACCTCCGATTTGTCCAGTAGCTAACTCATCTTTCCAGTCATGCGTCGTCCTCGATTTCCACGAGCCAACAAAAAACGTCGATCCTCTTGTTGCTCTACTCAAGAAAACCCTCGCTCTCCGTTCCGACCTCAAAGTCGTCATCATGTCAACAGCCGACTTCCAAAAGTTCGCTCGTTACTTCGACGTTCCGAATGGCCTCAGCATTGGAGGGACTCCATTCCCGTTTGAGATCGAGTACATAAACGAAGCTTCGCCTGACTATTGCGAGGACACTTTTCAACTAGTCAATGACATCCATAAGAACGAAGACCCAGGTGATATCCTTGTCTTCCTGGCATCTAACCTCCAAGTTGAACGTGCGGTCGCGAAGCTGCGTGGCGCTATCCCAGATATGGAGACTTTCCCATTGCATGGGAGACTGTCTGAGGCAGAAAAGGCGAAAGCCCTTCGTTCTGGTGAGAAGCGCAGGTGTGTTATTACTACCAACATCGCCGAGAGTAGTATCGCTGTCGATGGCATTGTCTTTATCGTTGGTAAGTCAATAGATATCCTCGCCGGTGTCGAGAAGCTAATCCTTTCTGTAGACGGTGGTGTCGAGATGCAGGCAGCCTTTAATCCTCGCGTTAGAATCAGCACCATCCAAGCTGCGCTAATCTCCAAACCATCCGCCGACAAGAGAGCTGCATGCGCCGGGCGAAGTCAAAGAGGGCTCTGTTTCCGCCTGTACACCATGCAGACATATGATGAGATCTTACTCGAGGACCCCCCTCCCAGCATCTTCAAAGACTGCTTCACAACGGCCATTTTAGCTTTGAAGAGTGTAGGGATTAACTCTGTCGGTACTTTCGACTTCCTCGATCCTGCGAATGAGGAAGTCTATCTTCGTGGGTTAGAGGACGTCAGCGCGATGTAAGCATTCGGACATCGCATTTCTTCCTCCTCTTCTAAAGAATCGTACGCAGGAATCTCATCGATGAAGACGGAACCATCACTCCAGCTGGCAAGGCCGCCGCTACGCTTCCCATCGATCTCACCTGGTACAACGCATTCGATGAGGCCATCAAACTAGGCTGCCTGTCTGAACTCATTTACATCGCTGCTCTCGCGAGCGTGAAGAACCCCATCTTCCTGAGACCGAATGAGACACAACATGTAGCCGGTTCGCTACACGGTCAATTCATGGATCCCTTGTCGGATCACATGACGGAGCTCAACACTCTGCACACCTATTTACACACAAAGCGCAACATGTCAACTCAGGAGCTAGCTACCTGGTGCAATGAAACGTTCCTGAGTTCTGAGGCACTAGAAGAGGCGTTGGTTCTACGAGAGGACTTGATCCGATGGTGCAAAGCAAAACTTGGCGCCTCTGAGATCTCAGTTCTTACCCTGCATGACAAAGACTACCACGTCAAGATCCGCAAAGCCATCGCCAAAGGGTTCTTTCACCACGCTGCGATCAGGGACGTCTCTGATCAACCTGGCCAGTATCAAACACTGAAGAAATCTCCTGTTTGGATTCATCCCAATAGCGCTCTTGGTGGCAGGGATCGGGAGTGGGTTGTGTATCACAAGATTGAGCCTACTGGCTTCCAGTACATGGATCGTTGTACTGTTGTTGAACCGAAGTGGCTTTTGGTAAGTTTCATCTTCTGGGTTTGGATATCGGTTAACAAGCTTTTTGGAAGGAAAACGATTATTTCTACCCCCTCCCTCTGACCAAAGGCAACGATGGGAGGGCTTGGTTGGAGCCACACCAAGCAATCCTTGATGCGATTAATTCGGCCATACCACACAATATCGGCGGAGGAATTCTGTATTAAGATTCAGGCTTATCTCGTACTCATTCTTGCAGTTCTTAGGCATCACTACCAATACAATGAAACATGGATAGATTCGAGCAGCGGAGAAGGAAGCAGACTTGGTATGGAGTTATTCTTTCAGAAGAGGATGTGATGGGTCAAATTGGTGTAATCAGCGTTTTACTGAGCGAGCAAGCGGGCATTATGCTGCATAGATAAAATTAGTCCCTCGATGATGTTTTATGCTTCTTCAACAAGGCTGACTAGCTCTCGCGTGTTTGTGATACCCCCCTGCCACTGCATCGCCTTCTTTATCTCATCCAGATCCTCTACCCCATGTAAATTCAAACTTCATCGTCACTCAGCACATTACGTCCGAGGTAGCAGGGTACCGCTCTTTCTTCCAGGACACAACAAGTTCGGATTACTCCTGGTGCAGCGTCGGATTGTCACCCTCCTTGGGCATCGGAACAAACAGCCAAGAAACGCTCGTAGCGACCAAGAGTGCACAAAGAACAGGCTGAAGAATTGAGACTCCAGCGCTGGCGGCGATAAGACCGGTGATGATGGGGAACAGACAGCCTCCGAGCTGCGCGAATACAAAGACAAATGCCAACGCTGTTGATTGAATATGAGGGTTGAACAGTTTCGAGCCGACGGATATACCCTGATCTGATTAGTTGCGCGCTTTGAGGATAGGGAGTTAACTTACTGTGGCAAAGTATGGGCCCATGAAAAAGCCGAGCAGACTGATGGCGATGGAAGCGGCGATGATATTGGGGACCCTACGAGCGTTAACTCAATCTCAAGCAGCACGAAGGAAGACTCACAGCCAAAATAAAACTTGCAATCCGATGCTGAGAATCGTGAAAGCAAATATCATCGGACGAACCCCGAATCTATGTGTAGGTTCAGCAAGAAATAGTCTCCCCAGTAGCGATCCTCCACTGAAACCAGCCGGTACAAAACCCATCTGATTGATGTCGCCGTTGCGAACCTCGACCAAGTATTCGACCACCCACCCACTAGCGGTAAGAGTCGCGCCGAGGAAGAAGAAGAAGAAAAGACTAATGAGCCAGACGTTTTTGTTCTTCAAAGTCTCTTTCATCAATGAGAATGCATCGTCATTTCTTGATGCAGGCGATTCATCAGCTTCTAGGGTCCGTTCAGTTGGTGGTTGTTTTCTCTTCAATCTCAGAGTATCCCAAAACGCGTAGACCACGAAGGCGACATTGAAAACACCAATACCGAGTGGGAATGTGTAGAACAAGTACCATCTCGACGTACTCCCCGCAGAAGCAACACCCGTCGCGACGAAAGGTCCGACGAGACATCCGGCCATGTACATCGCGTGAATGAACGCCAACCACCGATGAGACCCCTTCACTCCAGAAACATATGTATTCCCATGTGTATCTTGATATGCTTGACCCAGACTCGCGAGCCAGAACGTAATGGTGAAGAGCGGAAAAGGCGGTTTCCATGATCGGAGCGCGTGAGCAATGACTTGCAGAACAGCGCCCAGCGTGAGCATTGATCCGAGATCGAAGACTTGGCATAGATGAGTGTTTGAGAAAGCGCCGAAGAACCAACCCATAAAGTTCGCGCCGTAACTGTCATCGTCAGTAAGAGGTGAGTTGGGTTGGGAACATGGCTGCTCACACTGATGAGACGATTGCGGTGGTGACGTTGTAATCTCTAATGATGTGAGGGACTAGAGCCCCGATACTTCCATCATTGACACCAGCGACGAAGAAACTGAATCCAGCGCTGAGGATCTTGAGGAGTTCGGCGGAACTTGGTTTCGATGAATGGGGAGGTTCAGCGTCATCGAGTACATTCCGCGCTGGGCTGGGTGAGCTGCGAAGCTCAAAGGTCTCTGACCTCGTATCAGTCTGCGTAACTGTCGCCATTGTTGAAACATTGACGATTGAGAGTTGAAGATGGGGAGACAGTCTTGTTTATATTCGAGGATGTCATGTCTGTCCAGGGAAGTTGGCACAGCCCAGTTGGCGCTTCTACCATTTTTGGATTGAAGTGTGGAGATCTAAGCTTAAGTTGGTTAAGCGTGCTTGCGGTATCTCCTAATTTGGTAGTAAGCATGTGAGAGACCACCTGCGATGACGGGCCGGAATGGCTAAATGTCGGTCGAGGTGCGGTCAATCGGATAACATGGCGAATAATTTACCCTCGTGACGCAGAAAAAGATTGAGCAAATGAGAGTGATCAGTTTGTTCGGAGTGACGGATTGATTCTGTTCTTGTTTCCCTGTGTTTCTTTTTCAATGATTGTGAGCTTGCCCGGTTGGTCTCGCCTTTAGTGACAGGTAGCAATCATGATGACCATCAGCTCACGTTCTGCTGTGAAACCCGGTTGAGCAACTATATCATTAGAATCACCCTATCTATTGTGTTCTAAGAAAAAAATGAGACCATTGAGTGAATAAATCTCACATTGAAGTTTTGCATTTATTTTCAACTCACTCAGGTCTTGCTCATGCTTGTTTCATGAGTCTCTTCTCAATTGAACCTGGCGATCTCATCAAACAGTCACTCACCCTATATCAAAGCTTGTCTTGACTAGTGGTGTCCCGGATCTACCCTAGTCATGCGCTAGAGTCCCCTGTCTCCTGCTGATCCATCAAGAAAAAAGATTTAAAGTTCTGTCAAAACTGAAGAATTTTTAATCAGATTCTATGTCTACTGCAAAAATCATATCATAGAGGCTGACAAATCTGGTTCCGAGAGTTACAGGGTAAGTCAGGGGCAAAGCCAATCATGATTTTAACGGAAATGACGTAGCGAATGCCCAAGTCACGTCTTTCTCTCCGCGTCTGAGCGATTTGGCAGAATTGACAACAACAATTGCTGCTGATGCGGAGACCATTCCACGATAAGGCGATGAAAATTGAGACAGGCGACATTCTGATTGGTGACTGGTGCATCGGAATTTAGTCTTTTCCGCCCTCCCCCCTGTAACGGTCTCCACTGAATGCCACGTCAAAGGCTACTTGTCGGTGAGTGAGTGAGTCTGCTTGCAACCCGACTCCAGATCTCTAAATCTGGGGAGTCCCCTTTCACCTAGACGAAAATAACAATCAGTCGCTTCCGATGCAATTACTGCGTGGCGATCGTGGAGACACCAGCAGCACTTCTTCCAGGAGCTATGGAGGCTTCGGAGCCTCAGAGCCCCGGCTCTTCGAGTTCAGCGAGCGGGGTCGTTCCGTAGCGCCCAAATGCATCGAGATGAGCAAGCAGCACCCGGAGGAGTTCCTCAACTATCTCCAGCAGGCCTGGAAGAGGGACAAGATCTACGCCAAGGAGAATCCAGACTCCATGTTCGACATCAAGGCCATTCGCGTGCTCTGCCAGGATGGAAAGTTTAGGCCTCTGGGGAACTCGTATATCCCGCTGCCCAAGCTGCACTACCTCCGGAATCGATATATGCTGGAAGGAGAGCCCTTTCCGTTTCTCAGACTTGAGCCGCCGATACGGTCTGAGGGGGGGTTTGGGCAGTGGAGGTGTCTGAGGGCGTTTGCCAAGTATCATGATGATCTAGATTTCTTTCTCGAGATGTTGGTACGGATACGACGAACGAAGGCGTCAACAGTTGAATTTCCCCGTCGCATTCTGGAACTCTACCTTCGGATACAAGCAGAGTGTGAAGACTCCAAAGATCCTGCCGCGAGTCAACAGAAAGTCAGGTATGTATACTCATCAAATTCATGATGACATGCTCACGCGACCAGGAGCACGTTTGAGAAAGAGCAGCTAGTCTATGTCCATCCAATATGGAGACCACTCAGCGAATGCTTGTTGGAAGATACATGCGAAATATCCAGCACACTTTCGAAGTCACCGGTCTTTCCCGTGCCGTCAGATTGGGACGCCAGCAAGTCGGAGCTCGTGTCATTACGAGAGTTTTACACACAGACGCTACGGCTGCAAAATGCGAGCTACCGAACAATCCTCGATGTCTTGGAGAAGCGCGACTTTGATGCGGAACTCGACCCTGCGGACCTTTGGTTGACGGATGAGTTGTATCGGGCGTTGGATAAGATGAGACTGGATCTCTCACCGGACGATGCGGCTGATCTCAAGTGAGTAACCTCGACTCATGATATCTCACTGCTAACATGACCAGACTTGCATTCGCTGAAAAAGCCATCATCGCCATCGCACCGGGTGAAGCCGTGACATGGCTCAACGCCGCAGACTGTACATGGTCACCGAAACTCGAGAGCCCCGAGATTAACGACTTGAGCAAACACTACCCCGAACTCCACGACTTCTTCGTCAACTTTCTCGACGTGAAACAGAACGACTCCGGTCTGATATTCGACACCCTCATGAACGTCTCATCATTGAGTCCCGATTGTTCGCGCGACAACACAGCTAGAGGTCTCCTCGTCGCCGTGAGTCAACGGATACCAGAGTTTGGTCACATCTTTGACAAAGAGCGGTTTGCGAGGAGTAATGTCTTTCCTGTTTCGACGGCGGATGGGGTGTTGTTGTGTGCTTCGACGATGGAGTTTTCTGTTGCGGATCGACAGAATTTGAAAGAGGCTTTCACAGGGAAGTTGAACCTGTTGGACTTTGATCCCAAGACTGTTTGGATGCTTGATAACTTGCTCGTCTGGGCTGGTCTCGATTCAAGGTATCTCTCAAAACACGTGGAAGATCAAGGGCCAGCAGATGAGAACTTCAAATCAATCGAACTCCCCTACGAGCTCTCCTCCAAAGCCGACCAACTTCTCCGGTGCGTCCCTCACCCCCACAAACTCCCCTCCCACTGACTTTGTTAGCATCGCCGTCCACTTCAAAAGCCCCCGAACAACAACCCCAAAAGCAACATCCTGGCTCCGCGAAACCCTCGAACACTCCGAAGTCCGCCTCGCGTCGGGCTTCCAATCACAACTGATCTACCGCTCCGGCAGCGCCTTCATAACCGCCGTCAACCCCATGGGCGGCCTCGACATCAAAGACACAGTCGGCTTCACCGTGTACGCCGACGACGAGAATTGGGAAATCCTGAAACAGACAGTGCTCCCCCGTCGGCTGCTCGAGTGGATCATGACGGACCCCGAGACGAATGTTACAAGCCCTGTGTCTGAACAGGCTGTCAGCCTTGTAAGAAGTATTTTGAACATACCCGTTGGTCGCGAACACGTTATTCCCAAGATTTTGGATGCGGAGGGGATTGTGGATTTGGAATTGTTGGAAGCGTCGCCGTACTGGCGTGTAAACAGGTAAGTTTTCACTTCAAGTGAGTTGTGGTGCGAGGCTGATGGTTTAGTGAACGTGTACCAGACACAACCATCACCACAAAATCCGACAAACTACGACCCGCCAAGTCCCTCGACGACGAAGACGACGAACCCTCACCGGCCTACACGCAGGGAGAATCCTACCACGCAAGAGAAGGCCTAGCCGACAGCAAGGGCAGCCCTCCACCGCCGACGAGATTTGACTACGCGGAACCAGGCAAGATCAACGGAATGACGACCAAAGCGGGCGATTTAACGAAGGACACGAAACAAGACGCACTGCGCGATAGACTCCCGATATCAAAACGTGGTTTAGAAAGAAGACATTCGGAGAAGTCTGCTTGGGAGGAGGAGTTTGTGGCGAATGAAGCTACGCTGATTGATTTCTCGGGGGAAGATGTATATGGTATAGATTGATAGAATTTTATGTGATATGAGATAAGATGAGATAACACAAGACAATTGAGCATATTGGGATCTGGGCATTGGATGTTTTAGCTGATGTGAGTGATTGCATTGTGCTGAGTTGATACTTGAAGTCTGTCTTGGTTTGGAGGAGTGGATCTGGATCTGCCTAGGGGAGGAAAGAAACTCAGGACCTTGATCCCAAATGACAAAGACTTAGGTAAATTTGCCTAAATTTAGGATAACTTTTGCTGAGTTTATTTGATATCCATCACGGCCTGATATTTTCTTGCTCCCCGAGGGGAGGCCTGCCCTCTGAACTCCAAGCCTTTTCGTGCCCCACCTTCTCAGTTGCATCTTCTCTCCTAATCATCTCCTCCTCCTCTCACCCTCATTTTTCAACATCACCCTACACAACAAGCGACGCAAAAAAGAGGTATGTAGCTTGACTCAGCTCCGTGACCCAGGAGACTTACTGACTCATTCTCACAGAACATCAACCATGTTTGGATCGTTTCTAATGGGTTGTCCCGATGCCGCGGACCGTTTCCAACGTGACATGGATCGCCACCAGCAGAGCGCGGAATGCCAGAACCCCGTCATTCAGGGAGTCATCTTCACGCTCAAGGAGAACTTCGTCAAAGTGACAAAGAATATGAGCGCCCTTCTCGCGAACAACCTCGCAAGATTTATTCTGCACGAGATGGGTAGTCTGAGGTCAAGCACTGTGGCGCACATCCGTCTCTGTTCAGTCTACAAATACGTGTCGAGTGAATCCCCGAGAACCAACAGGATCAGCTATCCAGCATGGTTCTTCCTCGCCTGTGTCCACGGGCCTGATCACAAGGCACTCCGCCCCTACCGAGATTAGTTATCTTCGTCTTGGGGTGTCAAGTTCCCTGCCGATCGGGTCATCTACCCGACCAACAAGAGTGTAGAGGAGCAGGAAATTCTTTTCATTGCAGAGTCTGTCCCTGCTATTAACGATGAGTCCAAAGTCAAAGCCGAAATCAAGTCTGAGGCCAAGAACAACAGCTCTAACGAGCCTGTAAGTATTCAATATTGATAAAACAGAAGAACAAAAGCTTACCGAACACAGGCCCTCTTTCTATCAACCCAGACTCCGGCCCTCACTCGCACTCCTGAAGGTTCGAACATGGAGAAGAGACTCGCTGATATCGAGAAACAGCTTCGTGGCATGCGTCAAGAACAGAAAAGGAAGTTTGAATCACTGGAAGCGAAGCTGGACTCCTATCACGAAATGGCCAAGTCGCGCAAGACCGACAAGGAGAAGATCGAGTTGGATCGTGAGGAAGCCGAGACCGAACTCGCTTCCTATGAAGTGGTAGCTCACGACGTCAAGGCCGATGATGGTGCTGTCAAGCATGAAGTCATTGAACTGGAATAAATGACATGTTTTGCAAGGAGGACCTGGATGCTTTTGTAGGGTTCGTCTCGTGGGACGAGATCAGGGGCAACCGATGGAGGGAGGGTCTTTTATTCAGCTATCTAGTGGTCAACAGCCTATGTTCACTGACTCATCCAAATGTCCAGAATCGACCTTTCCAGCTACAGGTAGTATCAGGTATCCAACCTTACAAAAGTGCCAATACCCAATTCATCCACTTCCTCAGACATCTACTCTCCGGTGAGATCTAACAACGATCCTCGTACCCAAATCTCAACCAGTTCAGAGTTTCCAAAACCATTCAGTACTGGACAACATCAGTGCCTCCAAGAGAATCAGCCTCAAGCTCCTGTACAAACTCCAAGGACATCCCACCAGCACAGTACGCCATTCTAGGCCACGCCATCAGAGCGACATCACACTCCCGCTCAGGAAGCGCACCATTCTCAGCCTTCCAAGCCTTGAAGATGCGATTATACCGCTTCACCAATTTCGGGGGACACTCCACATCCCTAGCCAACTTGTGCACAACCGTACCCTTTGGCTTCAATCCCAAAAAGCAGCGTCGGAAACCAAGAGGGAGCTTCAGCTGTCTAAACGCAGCAGGGGAAGCAACACGAAAGGGGAGGTCGAAGTGGAACTCTCGAACACCTTGGCCGGGGTAGAGCGAGGGGAGATTTCGAGCAACGTGGTTGCCTGCGCTGCGTTGCCCTTGGAAGACGATGGCTTGGACGGCGAGGTTGCAGTGGGCCATTACGTTGCGGACGAGGAATTCATCGTGGGGGTTGTCGAAGTAGTAGCCCACGGCTCTGTCGAGGGGGTCGAGAATGCCGATGAGGCGAAGTTCTCCGACGTGATGGATGGTGACGATTCGTGGTGCGCGGATGATGGTGAGATCGGGTTGAGAGGTAGTGCTTGACTCGCCTTCATTGGTGGTAGTGGATGAAGGGTTGGTGATGGGGGATTTGCCGGTCTCGACGATCATGGAGGATGTGTCAGAGACCGCTTCATCGTTGGGGATGGGATCCTGAATGTCAGAAATGATAGCGGTGAAGTCGTGGTGTGTATTGAGTGTCTTGATGTGCCCAGATGTGCCCAGATGTGCCCAGATGTGTCGCAGGTTTCCTGGTCTGGAAAGAGGTTGATGTTTTGATATGAGAAGGTGAGATTTCTTGTGAGAACAGGAGTGAAGTTTGACGTGGTAAACATCAGAGAAGGGAAGAGATCAATGTCTGGTGTCTGAGCAATGGCTCATAGCTGCCACTGCCAGGTATTGATGAGTCTACTCCAGACTGCCACTGGTAAAGTGAACTGATAAGTCGTTTAATAATCATCCTGAACTCGCGTTCGTCGACGTTGCACTGTCCGCCTGCTGTTCATCCATTACCTACTCATTCTTTTCCTTCACCGTAGCCAATAGCACTCAAGGGTACGAGAAAGAGATATTTTTCAATTCAAATGGATTTGAGAACATGATAATCCCGATCCCGGTGTTGCATCAATTTTCCCCCTTGAACACCGAAGACACTGCTGTAGGTGTCTACCCGGTCCTGTGCTTCTTCCCTTCCTCCTCTGCCTTGCCGTATCAATTGGGAGCAGATCGCGTCTTGCCGGTCTTGGGGTCATTGCCAGTTACCTCGTCTCCTGAATGCGCGGCAATGGTGCCATAATATCGTCGCAGGAGAATGTCCGGACCAAGACGTGGAGGGGCTGTTGGAACACCACGCCCCCGCTCCAGTTCACCACCCTAGTCGTTACGGCGCTGTAGAGTCTCCAAGATACCGCGAAGGGAATTACTTATGTCTTTTTGAACCCGTAGGTTGTCGATAGCAAGATCCTGGTCGGTCTCACTTACGGTATCCGTAGAACTGGAAGTGGCCCCGGCGTCGTTGAGCTTGGTGAGGGTATGGATGATCGTTTGGCGAAGGTCAACAATGAACTAAGAAAGATTAGCTAGGTAGACCCAGCACTGGTGAAGGCCTTCTTATCCTTACCGAATCTCTCAGGTAATCAGAATCGCTTTTCCAGGCACAGAGCTGACGAAGATGGAATGTGTTAAGTAGCTGAACATGTTCATTGGGCAGCTGCACAATATTAGCAGCTGACTGGGGCAAAGAGAGATAAGAGACCTACCGGTTCCCAGCTGTTGTTTTCGTCACACTGGTCGCATCCCTTGGAACCATCTAGAGATTGATTAGTAAATAGCGTGCACAAATCATGGGTTATGAACGTTTGCTTGCCTTTACCGCGCAGTGCGCAACTGGTCAACGAGCATCCGTAAGGTACGACATCATCGCTTTGCCGAGCATCCGAAGGCACCCAACAAGCAGAATGCTCGAGGCAGTGGATGCAATGGTGCCTATGCCTTGTTAGTATTACTTCACCAGACTTCTAAATAAAGAGGATGGAGTGAGATAAAGTGATGGAGTGAGGTAGTCTTACATCTTGGGCAACTCCGCCGTCAACACAGCCGAACACAGCGACAGGAGAACGAGTGACCTCAAATAGCAACGAAAAGTGAGCGCACGAACGAGCGTAAAGAAGCACGCCACTCTCTGGTTAGTAGAGAGCCAGAGGAAACTGAGCGTAGATGGCTATCGACTGTTGGAGTGAATTGGGAGGCGCATGAAGCTGAGGAGGATCGTGTTGATGTGAGATTTGAAAAAGAGGGGATCTCCAAGTTCAAGAATTCAAGGTGAAGCTCACCGGGGGATCCACATCGGTGACGAGAACTCCCCGGCCATTCCTCACAGTGTGGACCGCATTACTTTGCCTCGAAGCATTGGTCTCGCTGATCTCGTGGACTCGGAAGATGATGAAGAGCCTAGTGACAACTCGGAGACAGTAAGAGCAGCTGGCAAGAAGCGAGGTGCTCCTGATGGCAGTGGACAGAATGTGGCTGGAGGAAAGGAGCCTAGGACCGAGTAGCTAGATACGGAGATTAACGAAGCTGGATGATGAAGGGGTTGGTCATCATTGCTGGGTTGGGGAGAACATTGGCACTACGTGAGAACAGCGAAAGGAAAGATCAAGGTGGACACGGCGGTAACAATGTGGTAATAGAAGACCGAGCGCAATCAATTCTCCTCCGAAACTCCAAGCCCCCTATGATGAATCTATGGTATCCTTTGTTGAGCTTGGGACATCTTCAACTGCTCTTGGGTCATCTCCTTGCTGAACTGCGTGTATGCTTCGACAAGATAGGGACATCTTATGATGGGTTTCTTTGCGATGGTCGGGGGCCTCTTGCGACAAGTGAGTGCACTAGTTCAACTCCAATCGTACAAGTTCAGAAGGCTCGGCAGATGAACTGCCAACAGGAATTTCCTCCAAAATGATAGAGACCATATCACCCACCCCCTAAGAGAGAAGTTCCAAGCCGCCAGGCAAAATAATGACAGCTCTCTCTTCACTGGCCTCTCAGAGCTTAACAGGAAGGTACTCATTGCTACTCTTATATCATTTCACAACTTAGAGTTACATGTTAACTTTACAGTAACCATCAGGAAGGTTTGCCATAAACTTCTTATCAAGAATAGGCACAGAGATGCAACAGACATAAGGGGGAGCGCCATCAGAAAAAACCATTTTCATCACACTCTTAAAGCCATCCACAGTGCCTTAGTAGATGCAGGCATTAGGTGCAATCTCAGAACAAGCCATAACATATTCATCATCGCCGATAGAGTTTTGGAAGCAGACGCCGATTAAGGCCCCCTCAGCATCAATGACACCTACAGGTTCCAGTTCAGACACGAACTGAGGCCCGGCCTGGGAGTTGTAGTCTATCATGTTAAACATGACGGGCTTAGAAACCTGGTAGACACTTTCCACCACCACTTCCTGGAAGGCAATGCTCAGCGCTGTATCCTCGATGTCGCTCATTTCGAATTCCTATGTGCATTGGGTTAGTTCAAGCTCGGCCATCTGAAGTATGGTCTTACCATGATGAGATTTTGTCTGGTTTGTGGATGATGCAGAACGGCAGAGGAAGTGGTGATGATGAGAGAAGAGAAACTGAAAAAGAAAAGGTTGAAGCGCCGATGCGAAGAGGGAACAACGGCTGTTTGCACCGCCAGAGCAAATGCCCCACATTTGAGTCGTTATTGACTGCTCGTCAGCTATTGTCACACTTGTACAAACAAGAGCAGTCACTCTCCCCAGACGTGTAATGCTACCAAGAAACAAGTCAGATCTGAACGTTTGGCTGGGCACAGCAGATAAGCTGTTCGTAAAGGCAGCTTAATACTGCCGACAGAAGTAAATATCGTTGAGCAGGCCTGTTTCTGGAGCCCCGTGATGCATGTCCCTTTCAACTCACTAACGCGTCGTACTAATCATGGATAAAATGAGAAGAGTACTATTCAGTACCCCCCGGGTATTCTTTTCTACAAGCCGGTCCACTTCGTTTAATCATGAAGACAAGAAAACCAATACTTTCAGCCTGAAAAGCTACAAATCATTCTTTGTGAAGGTCTGGGAAATCCAAGCAAGGATTGGCTGGAGTTAAGCAGGGAAAGATGCGAGCGGAGATCAAGAGCGGCCACGAGTACTTGAGGTCATGCCTCGACTGGGTTCTTGATACGGATATGCCGCGACAACTGTTGAGCAAGACAGTCACCTGGGTGTATTGCATGAAATCCTTAGATGAGTTCTATTGTTGGCGCGAGCTCGGTCACACAGTCACACAAGAGAGCCCAAGACGTGCCACTAACAATTGACCGGGACGTATTCAATGACTGAATCTATCTATCAAAGCAATAAATACAGCCAAGAGACATAATCATAGGCAGTGCCCAACGAGATCAAGAGCCGGAAGGAGTGTCTTGTCGAGAATTCGATCTACTCGAGTTAAAACTGGCAGATTTCTGACGCCTCAACGTAAGACCTTCCAACTAGCATACCCTCCATAACCAATCGTGGGCGCGGACCAATGAAAGGGAGCGAGGGATGTTGGTTCGGCAGAAGGTTGGCACCTTGAGGTAGCAAGATTAGTACAAAGTCGCCATCATCTCCAGTCAGTTCGGGAACCGGTTTGGCTTTCTCATTCACTGAACTGACGAATCGAAGGGTCAGCCAGACGGCACGCCAGCCAGGAGGTCGAGTAAGACTCCAATGTTGGTGATTGTTCGTTTTCAGTACATAGTATGAGCCTTGGTGTCTGTTGACACGAGCGACTGCATCTTGGTACGGCCCCTTGTATATAACAGCACCAGTGCAGACAGAGCTGCTGGTCGTAATGTCGGAGGTTCTCGGCATATCGCATTGAAACTGGAGGCTAACCAAGTTTCCTAGGGGGTCGGTGAGGCCTATTGGGTTCAGTTCTTGGCCCAACTGTGTTAAGGTGATATTGGGCGGAATGGGGGGGAACACAAGAGAGGTAAGCTGCCTTCTCAAAGGGGCCACTCTCTTAGCCAGCTCCTGGCCTTCGAGATTCTGGTTGGGATCCATTCTCGGTATGTGGGCCTCGGGACGCCGGGGTTACAATAAGGAATGATGGGGTCAAGTTGACAGATGCAGAGAGCCAAGTCAACGAAGCTGCTCAAACCTGCTGGTTAGAAATGTGGCATGAAGATGGTTGTTGACTCACCTTTCGTGACAGTTGTTTCGTATGAGGCTAGTTCCTACTGTGGAATGACTTCGTAAAAGATGGTGGACTGACGGTTGGTGTGTGGTTGATGGAAGGTGATGGAAGAAGTTGCCCTTCTCGATTTGAAAAGAGGGTTTAAGTAGTATAGTTGGTTTAATTCAATGCTCTAGGCAGCTTTGGTGAGTGAAATTAAGATTAAAGTCACAGAAGAGCTGTTTGTGAAGTGTTTGGCAAGTTTGACAGTGGTGTCACGCTGGTTGACATTGTCATAGTGGTCAATTTACCACACAAATGGCAAGCATCAACAAAGGATGTCCCTATTGAATGGAAATTTGTACCTAAAACTCCCCATGACTTCTGAGACTAATCAGACAAATTCCAAAGGACCGAAGAAAACATGCTGCCCGACGCCATTCATCTGAGCGGCTTTGATGTGGCCAAGTTGACATCCCCATTTGTTTGCTCCACCACCAACCTCCTCCAAGACAAGTGCCTTCTTTTTCACCTTGTAGCCACAGGAAAAGATGTGGGTTCTTCTCGCCAGGATAAAAGAAAGACGGCAAGTCGGTCCGAAGACTCATGAGTCCGAGCTGGATAGTCGTCTTTTGTCTCGGCGTATTCGTGGGTGTCAGCGACACGAAGGCGGAGATTCGCTGTGCGCTTGGTATGGTCGAAACCGATCTCACAACACTTACAGAGTCTAAGGGCTACGCAAAACATGTGGCCGGTGTTGGCGAGGAATGAGGCAGTGAGCGACGCCTTCTGGATGCCATCCTTGGTCCCATGGTACACCATGGCGCCTGGACAAACACCAGAAGGTGTCATGGCATTCATGATCTTGTCGCCAGCAAGGTTTTCGAGATGCAAATCCCAGTCTCCATTGTCGCCAAAAACGCCAACAAGCTTCACCTCTGGTACAAGTTGGGGCCAGAACTTGTCGGGCCCATCGACAGCGGCAGCGCGACGAATCTGGACAGCAAGGTCCGGCCAGTCAGGAGAAAATTGAGGCATGGTGAAGATGGACAGCTTGAGAAGATTAGACAGAGTGAAGACGCGAGGCGAAATTATTACTTACGAGGACGGCTGCGAAATAATTCGGGTGTCTTTGAGAGGGCTTTGATGTGACTACAGGAGAGAGAAAAAAGCTGAGCACAGTTGAAGAAGAGATGCCACTCAAGCCAGTGAGGACAGACGCTCAAAGGTGGGGCTGTTGAATCACTTCTGCTGGGTGTATTGTTGGCCAACAACTGTTGAGCACTCTCAGTGGCTACAACCCTTTAGAAACCTATTTGCATGACCATTGTGTTAGAGTCAACGCAGCAGGTGATTTATTGCTGTCGTTATTGTCTCGCGTAAATACCTTTTGGGATTACTTATGATGTTCATGTGAAAACGA
Source organism: Fusarium phyllophilum (assembly GCA_013396025.1). Taxonomy (NCBI): domain Eukaryota; kingdom Fungi; phylum Ascomycota; class Sordariomycetes; order Hypocreales; family Nectriaceae; genus Fusarium; species Fusarium phyllophilum. The sequence continues at coordinate 125,100 of JAAOAQ010000123.1, read as the reverse complement.
TAACAGCTTCCCAATACTTCTGGATTAGCATTTTTTATATTGCGAAAGAGGACTACAGGCACAGCAAGAATTGTGAATTGATTGTCGCATCGCCTCTTCTACCATCTAAAAATCTCACCAAGAAGATAATCCAACCTCCAGTTCCCACCCTGACGCTGAGAATCTCTCACATGGGTGCAAGGGGCTTGATCATGTCCACAACCCAGCATGCACCGGTACCCTCGCCCCCGTCAACCACCTCCTCAATCATCAGCGACTTGCCGTCATTGGCCTGATCGTGCGCGAACAGGATGAATGCCTTGTCAACCTCACAGTTCTGGATCTCGATAAGTCCCTTGGTCTGGCTGTTTCCCTCGCTGGGATCGACGAAGCTGAACTTGAGCTCAACCTTGCGGTAGCCAGCTGGCAGCTTCTCATTCATGAGCCGCTTGCTGGTGATGGGCAGGGGGATGTTACAGAGCGTAACATCGCGGCGGAAAAGCTTGGAAGATTCGATGGCGGGTCGTTCGCCGTTGATATCACCCTGGTAGATGATGGCATTCTTGCCGAGATCGGATGGGGCGACCATGTTGCCTGTCTCGCCGGAGGGGCTCTCGAGACGGAGACCGCAGAGAAGATCGCCGGCGACGATGGCGATGGCTTTGAGCTCGGGGACTTTCTGGAGGGTGCTGGGGTCGCCAGGAAGCATGAGACCGTCGGAGGTCATGATGATGGGCTGGTTCATACGGCGCCAGAGTTCCTCGAAGGTCACGGATTCCTTTTTGGCGGGGGTCTTGTTGTCCATGTTCGCAGTCAGATGAATCTAGAGCCGAGTTAGATTGATTGAAATAAGGGTGTGAGAATATGGAATACCTTGTGTCTACTTTTGATCTCGAATGCAAAAAGCAGTGTTGAAGAGAGGATGAAGGAGGGAAAAGAACTGAGCAGAAGGAGACTTTACATACAGTACTTTCTGGCTTCTACAGTCTCTAAGTCAAGCGAGAGGAAGTGGGCCCTTAGCGGAGTATGAAACATGATGATGACCTTTGTGTCACTTCAACTCATTTGCACTACACCAGAAAGGCAGCACACGCTGTGAAAGAAAGATTGTGAGACACAAATGAAGAGAATTAGAGTTAAAAGAGGCGAGCAACTTTAATTAAATCACAATGTTTTCAGTCAGCTTTTGTGCTTACGCTAACCGTGACGGATCAGACACAAACGTTGCAGCGTTGTGAATGAAGTTGTCATGATATCCTGCCAGGCTGAGGTTGGTGTGGCTGCCCTGTGGCGTTGGGCTTGGTGAAACTCATCAGGGTATCTACAAAATGCGACAAATGTTTCATCGAGGCTCTTTACGCATAGGATACTTCAGAAACCGCATCAAACCCGTCGGAATCATTGAAAGCGACAGTCAGGCGGTGTTGAAAGTGCAGTATCTGCCACTGTAGACATATGGTGTAAGGGCAAACAGAACTTGGTTGGAATCCATGTTTCGAGGAATCTTTTGAGTCTTCGTTTGCACTGTAAGCAAGCAAGTCCGGACCAAATTCCAAACAGAGGCTCAGCAAATTTTCCACCTGCAGCATCCCGCGCTGTGTAACCACACCCAACAATCTCAACGCACCGCGCCACGAAAAAAACTTCACTCTTGCCATCAGCAACGAAGAGCGCTAACGATGGCACAGAGGAACTATCTCGAGTGCTCACCCCGCCGACGCCCTTTCGAGGAACCAACCGGCCAGCGCTACGCCGGTCAAGTCCCTACCCCCGAGGCCCTCGAGCAGCCCGGTGTCCGCCGTCGCCACATCACAGAATACATCTCGTTCATTCGCCCAGAGATCAGCCACATCATCACTGAGTATGGCAGAGCGTCTATCAAGAGAGTGTGCCAGGAGCTTTACGCGACTGGTGTGCGAGCGACGCCGTCGCCTTGGTTTGGGCTGATGTGCGAGCGCATCATGTGGAAAATGTGCTGTGAGTTGTATCATCCCTTGCTACGCTAAGGAACTGCGCTGATGAGTTTAGTTGACCCGCTTGGGGATGATGCCCCGGAATGGCCTTGGCCGCACGTCAAGTATCCTTCTCTGCTTGCGCATGGGGAGCAACCGAATGGCATTTATGAGAGATACTGCCTGGAACGAAGGGCTAACGATGAAGGCGTCGCACGCATGAATGAACAATTCAAGGTCCAAGCCGAAGCAGCAGCCGCAGCCCGCGCCGTCGACCCCAACAACAAATTCATCGTCACATCCCCAGCTCCCCTTCAAAACATTGGCGAACCACTTATGGTTGATACAGACCTCGACATCAGAAGAGCGCTCTGGAATCTCACTATCAGCAAGCCATTCGAAGAGTGCAACGTGGCTGGTCCCTTCGAAGTCGAACCAAGAGTTCCGCTGGAGTGGTACGTTGTCAAAGACCTGGCGGCTATCAACGAGCTTCTTCCACCTTGCATCGCCGTCAAGATGAACGCTACGAACAAGAGGGTTTTCGTCACTATCGTTGAGTCTGCGCAAGTCAACCCTGCGGTCCCTGTGCGAGACATGCTACTTAATGTTTGGGAGGTTGTGCAGTCGTGGGCGGTGATGGTCAACGGATGGGGCGAGGGAGAGAGGAATACTCTGCTGCAGTACTTTTTGGGAGTCAAGGCACGCGGTGGACTTGTGTGGAGGGAGCAAGCTCCTTTGCCAATGCAGCAGTAGGGAAAGGCACTATTAGTCAGATGTACATTTCAACATAGATTGTATTATCAAAAATAAAAGCGCTCACAGATTATATTTCTGTATTCTCATGTATTCAACTGTACTAGTCTAAAATTTTTTAAGTAGTTTTAAGTAATTTTAAGTAGCTTTTAGAAGTTTGAGGAGTTTTGAGAAGTCCTAAAGTAGTTTTGAGTAGTTTTGAATAATTCTGAGTAGCTTTTAGGAGTTTTGAGGAGTTTTGAGGAGTTTTGAGTTGATAGACCTGACAGCTGGTGCTTGCACTCCTACTTTAGTGGGTCAGAGCCTGACATTCGGCGGCACTTGTCTCCGTTCCCTTGACGGGAGTCTTTTTCACCTCCCGCAACTCATCCTACATCGGAGCAGCCCCCAGAAACCGACCACCAATTCTCTCAATACCACTCCACGAACTCAGCAGATATGGAGTCCATTCAGAAATGGATTGCTCCCAAGGCGCAAGGCAGCAAGTACCGGCGAGACATTGCATTCGCCCACGTCAAAATTGACCTCAGATATGGGTCTGACCAGCACGTATGGGGCACTGTTCTCAGCGCAGCTTGCGGGCAGAGCAGCGCCAGAGTCTGGGTCGTCGGTCCAGACACTCAGACTGACATCGCCACACTCGCATGGGATCAAGTGAACTCCCTAAAGCCATTGAAGGAGTTTGCCTACATGGCTACTTTCCAAGAGTTCTCTAGGTTCCTCCACAGCAGTCGGAAGATGGGAGGATCGAAGTCGAAAGCATGGAAGTTTGACAAGGATCGGCCACAGACTGTTCTACTATTTGTCGATCCCCTCATGAGTGCCAAATGCGCGCTCGCCATGGTGGAAACCGTCCACTGGGCCACCGATATCAGCTATGCCACGCCCGTACGAGTCATCACCGTGTCGAACGCTGCTCTTCCGGATTCGCTGAAGCGGTTGATACGTCACTACGGTCACAGAAATATCAGAAGGTTCACCTTCGACGGCCCTGAGGAGACACTGGAGCAGGCACGCGCCATGGACATGGTCTATGTCCCATTCTAGACGGATGGTGACATGATCAGCTCTTTGGAACGTGACTTAAAGGACGAGGCCGAGGAACAGATCGTTATCTGTTACTCTCCGTGGGAATGGATCAGGGACTTACCTGTGGACAATAAAGAATTAATCCAGCGAATGGCTGGAGAAAACTCGCTCAAGGACCGATTGAAGGGCCTGGAAACAATTCCTAGCCGTGATATCCGCAGCTATGAGCCCAAGCAGGTTGACAAGAAAAAGTATGTGGTTACTGGCAAAGAAGGCTGTATTATCCTTCAGATCCCACCAGGATATCGCCCGCCTTCTCGCCTTGACGGCTTTGAACAGATCCATCTTTGCCTGAGCGCCTTCCGCCAACAAACCATCTTCGATCCGCATACTGAGCGACTGGCCCGGATGAGGCTGCTTACGTCTCAGGAAGAACGACGCGAGCAGGCATCACTGGCCTTCCGCACAAGCAATGTACCCTTTCGAGTGGCGATGTACTGCGATGAAGGAACTGTCGACAACTTTGTTGAATCCGGGGCGCCTGAACGGCGTCTCAAGATTTCCAATGAACATGCTCCCGGCTTTTTGCTGAGTCTTGTCATTCTTATGGATTGGGAGATCGACATCCTAAAGATCATCTCATGTTTCTTTTCCACAGAGCAGCAAAATTCAACCGTGAATACACTTCGATGGAGGTTCTTATACCAGCATGTTGCTCGCTATGTAGCCGAAGACAGCGACGACGAGGATGCCTACACCGCTGAAGAGGATGGCATCTTCAATTCACTTGGAGATTTGATCGACGCCAGAACACACATTGTCCGACAGCTTCTGCCAATTCTCGATTTTGACTATCGCCTCGTTGTCTTCCTTGCCCGACCTACAGAGTCTCATAAGGTCTTCAAGGTCAAGCTTCAACTCGCCGCAATCTTAACCGTGGGCATCGACAAGCTCTTCAACTTCCGCCACCGAGGTACCAAGTCACATGAGGAATACAGAGATTCACTCATTGAGGCGTGCCAGGGTTGGACCTGGCCGCTTGCACATACGGGTAGCATGTGGCTTGCCGTGGGATTGTGGAAACATGGCGGAGCGATAGTCGGAGACAACAACAACAACACGACAATGACTGACTCGAACGAGGTTGGAATCCCAGGGACTTCGGTCACAATGAATTTAGACGCTTTTAATTCCGTCCAGCGGGCCCTTACTGCATTGTCAAATACCTTCATCTCTTCAATCATCGCTGTCCTGCCGGATTTCCTCCCTGAAACCGAAGAGATGGATGGCTCCGAATGTAGCGAGATCCAGCAACATCTCGTGTGGGCTTACATTCATGAGATCGTGGAAACGAGCAAATTGCCTGACGGGAAGATCGTTCACCAACTGGGCGAAAGTTCCAGGGAGCCCCGAGACGACTTCTGTGTCACGCTACCCCCATGGGCATTTGACGACACTGACTATGGCAATTTGCTCGAGGAAGATGGCTCGTATGACGATGACATGGAGTGCATCATGGGTGTCTTCCATGGAATGTCTCGGGAATTCGGAATGTCCAACTTGTATCTCGACGACTGGACATATATTCCAGCCGCGGCGCTTCGAAGCGCGTGTCTATACATGGAATACTGGGATCTTCCAACATGCACACCCAACCTGCCTCGAGATGATGAAGAACAACAGGCCCTCTCTGGTGGTTTTGCATAAGCTGTGGTCTAGAAGGGACCTATCACTCGATCGCTCTAATCTCTCTGGGACAGGAAGAGAGGTAGCACAAGTTGATTCGCTGTGTTGGCAGGTGGCTGTGTTGATGCATATGTGGTGTGATGTCAGGGACTTGGGAGGATTTGTTCCGGTAATTGGTGGGCAATTCCCACTGGCTTGGGATGAAAGGAGCACGATAAGATAGCCTGTGAAAGACGTCACATGCAGTACCAGTAATTGAGAGACGAGGTTTACGCTTATGATGATGCAGTGATGAGATTCGCTAGGGTTGCCTGTAGACACTTTGCTTGGGGATATAATGAGATGCATGCGGTAAAAGTGTGCTGGATTCCAAACCGGATTTTACAGCACGGCAGTAACTTTCGACTTATCAAACGAACGCTACGTTGCTTACAAAGGACCGAGAAGTCAACAATGAGTATGGGTTTTCTATCGAAAGGCATATCTTGCTGCCCTGTTTTGATCACTCAAGTCCTATCTTCCCCGTCTTTCGCCCAACACACTTTCAGTATCCCTCAAAAGGCGGAAACTTTCGCTGAGCAGTCTCCCAGTCCTTAGTATCCGGATCAATCGGCAATCCCTTGCGGTTATTGAAACCGACTCTGTCCAGACCTCGTTGATAGAGTGACAAACTGCTGCGGAGTGTCTTGGTGAACTGAGCGGTCCAAGGAAATCCGTTGGGAGGTTTGTGGCCGTTGGCGACAGCAACGCGGACAATCTCGACCCATTCCAGGATTGGCTGGAAAGACGGCATGTTGGCGCGCATCTGGATGACTTCGAGCTGCATGGCCAGGTCGTTCTGTGTTTCAGGACAGTTGGTGAGGCTGTGTTCGAGAGTGTTGCACCACGGGCAGCCTTTCATCAGACCGTCTAGGAGGCCTGCTTTCATACAGATATTCAGCCAGTGAGATGATGAGCCGCAACCAGCACATGTCGAGGCCTTGGTGCCTGGGAGACTAAGAGGAGTGATATCTGCAATAGATGTTGTGCCGGGAGTGCCTTCAGCGGGCTTGGGTCGTTGTTCTCTCTGTGCGCGGGATGGGGGAACAGGGGCGTCCGTTCTCGCGTTTCAGAGTAGCCTCGGCATCTTCGTCCTTAGAATAATAAGGATATATCGTTGCCGCTCCGAAGACGTTAGGAAAATGATATCGAGAGCTCTTGGTAATGACTTACTTGTTTTGAGAGCGGCCTTCACGGGCTTCACGGCCCCGATCCGACAATGGCGAGAACTATTGGTAACTCTTGTCATCTGAGTCTCGCCACTCTTCCGCTTGCGCGACTGTTCCTCTTGCGACCCCATCTTGCCAAATGATGGCGGGTGGTGTTGATGTTTGACATTTGTTGTTCTGTGGTGGGAGGCCAAAACAGAGGTGCATGAGAAGAGACCCACTTATGCCTGTTCATCACCACCTCGTTGATTCACTGAACGAGCCCTTAGAAAGCCAGCCGCCGCAGACTCATAACTCCCAACAAACAAACCATTGTGTGAGTTTATCGCAGCAAGGGAATTTCAACCTTCTGAAATAATGCCAGCAAAAGAAATGATTTCAACGAGATAGGTCAAAGCTCTTCAGCTCATTCATTTGCCATTCATGCCTGGAGAACTTGCATTCACTGTATGCGCCCGAGTTTTCGTCTGATTGGCGTTCGTCACTACCAGCGCGAGGGCGCTTTGTAAATCCAGAACGAGACACAGTCACAGTCGAATGATAGACGACGAGATTCTTTAAGACATGGACAACATCAGCTATCATTGTAGACCATTACGAAACCACGCAGCACAGCACGATTCGACATGGCTTGAGATGGCTTCAGTAACTTCTGTTTTGATTACAGTCCTTTGCTATTTAGCTTGATTATTCGTTTATAGAAGCAGTATCAAAACAGAACAAGAGCCAAGGATATCAATCTCGTCTCAGTCCCAACAAGGACTGCGAATACGAGCTGATCGCATGTCTGAATCAACTGTAGACAGCTGCTTACCAGCATAAGTCAAAGACACCAGGTTCCACAGGATGCAATTTAGTACCACGTTCACTGTCTCCCACGGTGGACGTTTCAACATCTACGCTCAACAACTCATTTACTTGCGAGACTAACTTTGTGGTATGCGTAGCCATAAGTGGAAGGTCAACCTGGAAATGTCCTAGTTGTCATCGATCTTCTCGTCCATGCTGTAGTTTGAGCGCGTGTGCTTGAGCATCTGATAGCGTGTATCTTTAGATGACAAGGAGGAACCTGAACCAAGCCATGTGAAAGTTCAGACGATGCAGCTCAATTGGTTTTCGGCATTTAATCGTCTTTTATTCATGGTATCTCGGCACTTGACTGAAGCATGAAGCTTCATGATTAGGTGGTTATCTCAGCCCAGTCTAAGGTGCCGGGACCCAGAGATCCGACTGACTAACTAACATCATCAAGGCGATGATCGACGCTAACGAACGTGCGCGTCTTGTCTTAGCGCCATAGCCTCACTGTCTCAGTTCAGGCTGTGCATAATATCTGATATCACTATTCCTCATCATTGTAACGTCGTGAGAGCCACGTTTCATCGTGCTGACCATCAGCTCCAATGAGCCAGCACGGCCTTCAGTTTGATTCGAATCCTCAATGGCTTAGATGTCAATGCGTAAAGAAATGCGACACGATCTACAGAGTACTAAGGCCCCCTATTTATTTAAGCTTTCGGTTTCGGTTTCGGTAACGGATTCCAGTGTTGATCTAAATTTAGCGTCTTTCAACATCCCTCAAGTATAACCCATATTTTTCCATTCCTAGATTCTTCACATCCTTTTTAAACAGGCTCAAACCGACTTGCATATTCATCAGTTCATTTTGATCAAGTCACTTGATATGGCGGCCTTTACACTTCCGGATCCTCCGTCTTCAAACAAGACCAATCTTGCGATTGCAGAGCTGGTCCTCTATATCATTCTTTTCATTCCGGCGTTACCGCTCGTTTGGAAACATGGAAAAGCTGGCATGACCTGCTGGCCGATATTTCTGTCGTACTTCCCACTTCGGTTCGTTGCCGACGGATACCAGATTGCCAAGCGCAATGATCCCGAGATCCCCAATGCGGTCATTATCATGACTACAGCCGGAAGCATCGCCTGTCTGTCGCTGACAATAATCGGGTTGATCTATGAAGTGTAAGCCGAAATGATATCGAACCCATTGGACATGTGGCTGACAAGAGCTTGACATCTAGGAACGTCATACTTCCACTGCCTCCAAAACGATGGACAGAACGAATACTCCTCGCCGTTACTCACCTGTCCATCACCGCTGGCATCACACTATCCACCTATGGAGGCGCACCCAAGTTCGGAGCCCCTGTGGTGTCCTCTCACAACATCTCAACCAGATCGGCACCTGCTTGATGCTGTTTGTCATGATCTTCGGTGTGGGGTGGTGGCTCTGGTGGACAGGAAAACGCGTCACAGCCATGAAGTCGCACCCAAACTTCATACCTGCAAGATTCCTGCTTCTCACAGCATGTGCGGCGTTTCCGTTCCAGCTTGTTCGGCTCGGCTACACCTTGACATACTCCTTCACCCCATACTCGAGTTTGGATCCCGTTTCTGGAACGTTCGCTACTAGGCTTGTGCTTATGTTTGGTATGCAAATGATTGTTGCTGTAATTGTTACGGTGGGAGGCTGGCGCGGCACTGGTGCTGTGTCCAATTCTGCCCAGAGCGGCACCCGCCAGGGATTCGGAAGTGTCGCCAACCCATGGATATGAAGCTAGAAATCTCGTGTTTTATACTGAATGTTTCCATTATTTATACGGAGTAGCTGGGATACTCTTTGGGATGCACTGTCTTCAGGGATGTGGAAGAATGTAAGCTCTTACGAGTACATTGCTCACTATTTTAGGTCAAGTTCATCAGTGGCAGTTGTGATTGATACTTAAAGCTTATAATGCCTCAGCAAGACATATCAAGCTAACACACTGAAAAATCCTATTTAACTTTAGCTTTTAGAAGGCAATATGCGCATAGCCTTAATAAAGAGAAGTCTCCTAATTAAAATCAGAATAATATGCTTTTTTAATGACTTAATTGGTAACCTTATTGGCAGCTGCTAGGGTATAAGAAGCCATCCCGATCTCTCATTGCTAGAGCAGAAGAAATTCTCATAAAAAACCACAAAAACCACAAAAACCACAAAATGTCACTTCCGAGCGGAAGGATTGCTTTTCAGCCACTGGCCAACAGCCTCCAACTACAACGGAATTAACTGGCCTTTTCCAGACCTGTCAGTTAGAGACTGCAGGTTCCTCTAGATGTTCGTTGAGGACCTCTTTGAGAGGTTTGACAAGCATCTTGTCCCTTTCAAGATACCAATTCAGTGGCAGTTGAAATACGTTATTAGAAAACTCTCTTCGGAACAAGATATATCGACGACTTTTAGCGAATTCCAGAGTGCTGTTAGTAACAGAGCTTCCATCAGGGTTAAAATGAGAAATGAGGATACTCAAAAAAGACTTGACGTGGTGAGACATTCAATATGACAAGACCTTCCAGGAGTAGCAAATATAGCCAATTGCAAGTAGCGTGATAAAACAGAGAAGACTAGCAATTCTTTCATTGAGCGATCGGTTTGCATGAATAGCAGTATCTGTAATGAAACAAGTCCTTGAGTATGGAGCATAGCCACGAGTTCTGCAAGACGCAGTCAGACGTCCCTATGGCCGTAGGCATGCTCGTAAGCCAGATGCATTATTTACAATTAATACTTATGGCTGTAAGCATAAAGTAGTACAGAGAATTTAGAGTAACAAGAAAGCTTTGCTGGGGCAAGAAAGCTTTGCTGTGACAAGCTTGGTCATTCCACGTACTGCAAGGCATTGTTTCCGACTCCTTGCAGCTCGAGGGAATCTGAAGCGACAGAGTTAAACTTTCGGCAACCAAGTCCGGTATGGTGTAGTGGCTAACATTTCGCGCTCTCATGACCTGAGAGATCAGTACCGCGGAGCCCAGGGTTCGATTCCCTGTACCGGAGTTTCCTTTTGCCGATAAGCTCAATTAACTAACCTTTTGTCAACTCGGCAAAAAGAACATGTGTGCATTTTTCTTGCCTGTCGCCCTTCCAGCGAGCGCATTTCTTTTTATTCATGATACCTTACACAAACTCGTTGCCTAATATCATTCTCTCAAACTCTCTGTTCTCAATCCCTCAGTGCCTACTGCCAATATACATCATGATCTGTGAACCACTGGTATACGCATTCCCCCCGTTCCGGGTCAGCTGTGACAACTTGATAGAACTCCTCAAGTGTGTAATGCTCAAACTCCTCTTCTGTGAGACTCTTCAACATGGCCAATTGAGGATAACCGCCCATGGTAAGATGCAGGGCATACCACACTTCTTGTGACTCACACCTGTCCAAGAATTGGTCCTTTCGCAGAGTCAAAAGATCCTGTTTCCACCCTTCGGGTCTCTCAAGGGGTTTCGGCTGCCGAGCTCGAAGAGATCGATGAAGTTGCAGGATCAAATCTCGATGGCCAAGAAGAATAGTCTGGATGATGGTGCTGGTATAGTATGAAATGCGGCCAGGAGAGGGAGGGTGATGAAGAAATGGGTTAGAAAACCTTGCCTTTAAATCGGTTAGATTGCTGAAGAGATAGTGCGTTCGACAATAGAAAATATTGCAATAACAATCGAATCTCAAAAATCTCTCAATGAACCTGAACTTGGCCTGCCACGAGGCCCTTTCCAACGAGAAGTTACTACTACACTTAAGCGATGAGAAGAAACGCCTCTCCCGATGGGTATAAAAGGCACGACAAAGCTCGGGTACGAGGTTCTGAGCCTTTTCTAGAGTTGGGAGATTCAGATAGCCTGTGGATGGTTGCTTGGTGCATTCCTGTGATTGAATGGAATTCAGTACAGGCTTGAGCTTTTCCTCCAATTCCGAGGCTGTCAGATGCTGGGTTTGGGCGCGAAGAGCGCGGAGATCCATGGTGAATGCAACAAAAGGAAGAATAATCTCATGTCCATAGAAATGGAGCAGGTCTTGCAAATGATGCCTTAAAAGAGAGGCCCGGTGTCTTTGGAAGATGCGTAACAGAGCAGGTGAAGCTGTGATAAGATGACGGATATCCTGGAGTGGGGTTTGATTGAGTATTTCCATTCTCAATTCAGCTGGCAGGTCTGAGAAGAAGTCTGCGCAGCCTTGATGCTGCGTTTCCTGTAGGGAGGTCATTTTGATTGTGCGGGGGTAAGAGTATGCCAGGAGAACTGGTGACGTCTCCTTTATTTAAGTATGTCCACCGCAGTATGACTCAGCTACATCTGGCACATGATTGATTCAAACTCTGGTCCATGAGTGTATGAATTTCAGGTGGCGCTACAGAGTTTGGTCTCCCCCCATGCTGTTGCTGAAATTCGAAAACAGAAAAGTCTAAACGACCAGTGGCCTATAACATTGGCTCTTGGGTCAAGATCGTCCTCCACTTGTCGGGTTCCCATTGGTCTTGAAGTTGGTAACTCTTGGTGCATGAATCATTTGGTTTGTTTTGAGATTTTTCGAAGTGGTTTGGATGCATGTGTGTTTATCTAGTCTTTCAAGCTGACCATATTTTGTCTTCAGCGAGCCACTAAGTACTGCTACAACTATTAAAGTTTTCAGAACTCGTGTGACTATGGTTTGTCTGCATATCGATTGGCTGCAAGTTATATCATGATGTCAGCAAGGTTGGCCACAATGTTCGAAGTGATCTGGCCATGGAAGTTGTTTATTTCTACATCTTTATGAGACCTCGTAGCATTGGCAAACCCTTTTCAAGTCTGCTTATCTGCCGACCGTGCTGGTGTCAACGGTTGGGGACATTCAGATTCTCCGCCACCCAAGGGCCCTAATCTCGTAGCCAAGCAGTCTATCTCCAATACATTTCATACAGAGAAACAAATCACACCCGGTTACAAAGCACTACCACCTTGTTCTTAACTCGCGCGAGGCGTGTGATTTGAGCATCAGCTGCGGGGACTATCAACTCAAAATGACACTCTTAGAAAGCCAGTTCAGGCAGTATACCAGCTACCCAACAGTATTGCCCAAGATAAGCTTTACAAGCCTATCTGATGATGATCGCGTTCCGTTCTTAGCTTGCATTGATCCAGAGAGCGAAATGCCGTTGAAGATTGCGATAATGACCCTTGTCGGCTGCCCATGCTTCACAGTCCTCTGGGTTGGACACAACGAGTTCCTCAAAGTCCTCCACGATAGTACTCAAAAGCGTCTCAGGGGAGAGTTGTTCAAGGAAACTAAGTTTGGGATAGCCTTGCAGTGAAAGACGATACACGAAGTACTGGTGTTGTTCCCAAGTACGGTTCCGATAGTCAACAATGCCCATTGTTGCAAGGACCTTCTCCTATGCTTCCTTCGACCAGACAATGTTTCGAGAGTGGCTCGTAACCCGATCGTCCATGTCCACCCCTGCCATGATTTCGTTATATCGGTCATGGATCTTGCCCAGGATCATGAAGGGATACATCTGCAGAATCTTGTCATCGAATCTAGGAAACTTGGGAAACGATTTCAAGAAGTCATCCTTGATCCCGGCACGTTCCTGAAAGAGTTCCCGATCTTCGTGATGAAACAGATTCCGGTAGCAATCGAATCTTAGAAATCCGTCGCTGAAAGCTGTTCTTATGCCCAGGGGAGCCTTGTCCGGCCAGAGCGAGCCTGGGCTCCGATGCTGAAATGGAACTAGATGGCTGTACCACGGGCCCATTGCGAAAGCACCAATTATTTCGGGCAGGAGCTCTTGGGCTGCGATGACCATGTAGAGGCCTATGTCGCCTCTTTCCTCTGTCGTCTTGGTGTTGAACCGTAAGATGGAGTCCAGAACAGGCTTGATCTGCTTTTCTAGGACCGTGATGGTATCTCCGTCGTGCTTAGAATGCAGTTCACGAAGATGCGTAGCCGCTGCTGCGAGGCGAAACAATGAGATACCACCATAGCTAAGCTGGAGCTCACGCAAATATGGCCTGAGAATATACTGGCGATTGCTTTCCAAGGTCTTCAACAGCATGGGTGAAGATGCGATGGGAGACTGTGTGTCGTGGAGGGAAAGGTACTCTAGTACGTGAATGTTGATCTCGGGATGGAGGGCAGAGAAAGGATCTGACCATAGTCGATGGCCACAATTGGACAATATCAGAAACTTGAGTTTGAACGTTAGTGTAATTTGGCTGACCAGTCAGCTGTATCAAAACCGTGAATCATATGTCTGTATTTGTACATGCCTTCTACATGCTTCTACATGCTTCTATACCTTCACCTGCAATGAAGGACGCCATATCGCAATTACTGATCGGCCTCGTTCTTGACATTGGCCTCGATAGGCTGGTCTCTAATGGCTGAAGACTCAGTCTTGGTAGAGACGCGCCTACAGCACTTACCCTACTGTGAAGCGCAGGGGCGGCTCTGGAGAGGCATTCATTGGTCAATCGCGTCCCGACAGTTTGGTAAACGCTAAAGGTTCTGCGAATCACGAATGGTGTTGCTATGGGACTACGTCTCAATCGGCTACTAGTGGAATATCTAGCGTTCAGGCAGGCCTGCCCCGGTAAACGGCCATTAAATCACGCAACTGACTTGGCACCAGACGCCCAGACGCCCAGACGCCCAGACGTCGTGAGCCAGTAGATGGCAGAAATAAAGTGATAGGGGTTGCAAGGTCCGAACTGTTGAAGATACAGCTGAGAATAGAGGCTCTTATGCTTCAAGATCATACGATGATCGCCAGTCCTTCTCCGTGACTGCAGATGCACTTTTTCAAGCCCTAGAGAAATTGAGTTTCGTAGCGGCGTGATATCACCAAATCCTTGCACAGTGGAGTCATGACAACCAATGGTTAACTGTAATCACACCGGAACCGCCATCCGTCCTTACCCTTGTCAACACCCCCTCGAGTTTAGGCAATGGCCTCATCACATGAGCACCTTACCATGTGTGCCATGCAGGACATCAACATAACTGGAGTAATCACTTTCCTTGGCGATTTGAAAGAGGAAACTGTTAGAAGAGGTAATGCGTTTAGATGGTACCGTTTGTCTTGTGGCTGGAAGTCGACACTACTTCGTCCTAGCATCAGTTGTTACAGGATCTACAGATAACCAGTCCCCTTCTCTGCATCCTGTTGGTTTGCTCCATAATACAACAGGAAATCCGGTTGGCTAGTTTTGTGAGATGGTGGTAGAAGGCAGCCACACCAAAGTCCGAGCAAGCAGGGATATATACATAGAACCAACATAAATGACCAGCATAGCCTCGCAGTTACTCAATTACCCCTCTTCGCCAAATCTCCCTTTTCAATTTCTCAAGAAATCCATGATTGATCAGCATGAGTGCAGTTATTGAAGCAGCGATTACTAAAACGGAGGCCCTCAGGACACTTGTTGAGCAATGGACCCTCGAAATCAGTGAAATCAAGAGCCCCGAGAAGGAATATACAGAAAAACGTCAAGCGTTGCTGAGTAATTACCACAATGAGCTTCGACAAGTGCCGCAGAATTCCGATGATCCGAATGAGTTTTCACGACGATCAGATGCAATCTTGCAACTTGCCGGTGAGATTAACGAGCTAGAGATCCAGTTTCAAACGTCTGTCTCTCTATTGGAACAGCAATTCGGGGAACGACTGGAGGCGGCAAACAAGAGGCTTGCTTGTGGTCTGTTTCAGGGTTTGGGGAACACTCTATGGGATCACTCGGTTTCAACTGTACTAAACCAGTGCCTGCGTCCCAAGACACCAATCAACAATGGCTGTAGTGCAGAAGAGGAGTCTACAGTGGTACCTGAAGCCCGAACCGACCCATACACTGAACCTGACGTCACAATCGAAGCACCAACAGGCTTAGACGCGGATCAAAGCCAGATCTCACTCCCAGTTGTAAGCTGCTCCAAGCACCAGGACCGGGGTTTGGCACAGACCCCATCTTTCGGAGAGATCAGGGCCTCGGCTCCAGGTGAGACGCTGAGTCAACACCAGTCAGCAGCTCATCAGAAACCCCCGGCCCATGAACGAGACTCAGCATCACAGTCAAACCTGGTCACGGAAGGACAAGGTCTCACTAGCCCACTAGCGGCTCAAGCCCCAACCCCAAGCCCAACTACGGAGTCAAGCAGGCTTTCAGACAATGTTGTTGACTTACAGGAAAAGCCAAACTCGATAGCGATTCCAGCTTCAGAGACAAACTTGGATCAGAACGGAGGAACAGTACGCTGTGACATGTGGCAGACTTCTCAGACACAAAATGAATCGGCACTTTCTGCTAAAGAGGTAGAGAATCAGTGCAATGCCTCCCCTGGTCAAGAACCCACAGATTCTCTCGTAGTCCATCTTCGCGCTCCTTTGAAGAGACTTCAGCCAGAAGCATCCAATCGGAAGCAGAAACGACAGAAACTGCCCATCGCTTGCCCCGAAATCCCCGAGGAACGAGTAATCGATTTTGATCAAGTCTTTCAGGACGGAAACGCTCAGACAAAGTACATCATCGTTCAGCATCCTCCAGAGTTTGGACATTGGTACATACTAGAATGCAAGGAACACAACAAACATTTCTACAAGGATCCGATCAGAGGGGCGTCTCGACACCTTATGGGTCAGAAGCACAGGCTAAGTGGAGAGCATTCCTTTGCAGTCAAGATGCTTGGAATCCGTGTTCTCCACTGCAATGAGAAGCTAGCTGCGAAGAACAACAGGTTAACAAGACAATCGTTTCCCCAGGTTGTGATTCCACGGAACCAAGCTAGAGAGGATCAAACACAGAACGTTGAACTCCTCCCTGTTGTTGGCGAGATATACGCTGCAAAGTTTCCCAAACAGAGCCATACCTACGCAGTTCTTGTTCTCCCATGGACAGCCTTTGACCATTTTTCGTACATGAAGCAGCTACTAAGAGACACTCCTTCATGCTATCTCTTTGACAAGGCAGTTGATAAGTATCCTCGAGGTTGGGCAAGGGATTACGAGGATGGGGGCCGAAGGGTCAAAGACAGGGTTTATCCTGTTGTCTACTTTCACAAGGAGAACTTTCCCCAACAGTGTGATATTGGCTGGGTTCCTCTAACAAGCTTCAAAGTATACGATCCTGAACATACAGGGGTTGTTTGCTCCAAGATTGTGGACCGATATCTCCAGAACAAAGACCCCCGATTGGCAGCCAACCATGGTTGCTCGCCGCATAATAGTATCATCATACCAGATGGTGATGAAGGCGGGGATGCAGATATGGGAAGTTACACCGAACAAGGAAACGGCGAGATGAGTGGCAATGCCTCCCGAAACGAGAATAGTTTGCGCTTGAAGGTTAGCGTTTGCCGGTAATAATATCAATGCAGAGCCAATACTGACGACATAAAGGATGAACAAGTCGGGCAGCCACAAATAGAGAACTGTACTGTCGATCCACGAGCTTTATATGCCTCTGCTTCACAAGGCAATGGTGTTGACGTGTCGCAATCCCATATTCATACGCAAGATCCCTGCACTACTTCCGGTCCGACAGCAAGGATTGAGTATCCCTTCGTCAGCGGCGGATCAGAAGACATGGGAAGCGTGGTATCTAGAACAACAAGCCAAGCAGCTACGTTAACATCCAAACAACCAATTGACAGCATCGTGGAGCTGGAAGAGATACATGCCGAGAGCACAAATAGCGACAGGCCCGACCCACAAAGGCTCAATGTACATAGCCTTCACTCGCTGAGACCGCCACAGAATGAGGATACAGAAGCAGTCGAAGCTGAGACAAGAGAAGCGTTGCTGGCGTTAGGGCCAGATATTAGTAGCCACATCCGTTGGTGTGACGAGGTTTCATAAAAGTCGTGAAGGCGCTGAGCGCTCCGCTAATCAGATAGTGACTGGGACTACTTGGATAATACAGAGCATGAGATTAAGCTATACTTCCTGTTATGAGGCGAAACATTCCAAGGATAGAACTAGTAAAGAAAGCAGTAACATTAGTCAGAGAGTATTGAAGCAGACTGGCCGATCTGGAGAAGAGATGGAAACAGAAGACTTATCTTACTGTTGTTTAAGGTTGCTGGACTGTTTTTATGACCGAGAAGGAAAAGAATGGCTTGACAATGAATAGCAAAAGTAAATAAAGAGTTCTATTAATGTGAGTTTAGCTGAATAGTTGTATCATTATTCGTGCAATATGAAGTTTTTGCTTGCTATTCATACCGCTTCAAATACTCCATCAACGTCGCCCACGAGTCCGCTGATAAGTCACCACCAAGCCACAAATTCCCATCCCCATCCCGTCCCATATTAAGCCCAACTGACACAGGAAATATAATAGGCGTAAGCTTTCCCATATGATAATAATTCGGCCTCGCAGGTCCCCCACTCCCTCCTACAACCGCAGGTCCAAAATCAGTCTTATCCAAGAACCCCGACTTGGCCCAATTAGACGACATAATCATTGTACTTGTCGTATCACCCATTATAGGCGGATTTCCACCTTCAATCATGGACTCGTAAGCTGCCTTGGCTGTAGCCTTGATTTGTCCTTCGGTCAAGTACGCAACGACGGCTTGGCGGGAAAGCATGGCGACTTTTCCGAGGGGAAGACCCTGTGCGTCTTTGACGGGACAGTAGAAGAATGCTCCGCAAGGTGCGTTTTGGACGTATGCTGAGTCGGGAAGGAATAGGTCTTTGAGACGATCGCGGGGGTTGACGGCGATGAGAGTGACGATGGCTCGACCTCTGCCCATGGTCTTAGCAACAGCGCGGTTGAAGAGGGCCAAGATGACATCATTCTCTGAAAAAAATGGCTTGCTGCCGTTAGTAGTTTTCTCAAGTGAAACTTCACTCCTGGCTTCAGCTATTATGGCGTTGATAGCCTTGGCTGGCACACGCAGCATTCGAGACTCGAGGGGATACATCCAACCGTCATAAGCCGCCCTAAGAGCCCAGACGGCAAGCCTCCAGCCCGAAAGAAGAGAACCGTCGGTTTTTGACTTCTCCGTGCTTTCAGCTCGGTACAGCCCAGCCATAACATCATCTTTGTATCCTGGGAACTTTGCAACTTGTTCAGGCTTTCCAGCTAGGATTAAACACCAAGCTTCAAGAACCGATGACAATCCGCCTAGGTCAGTGGTCATATGTGAAAAGGTAAGTGATACCAGTGTCCCGTCTTGGAATGTGACGACGTGCAGCGAGAATTGTGGTGCATCTGTGGCGCAAAGGTCCTCAAATGATGTTGGTGCTCCAGGACCTATACCGATTGATTGGAAATCGGCGGGATTTGGAAAGAAAGCGATTGCATCTGATCTAGTGGGTAGTTTGGATGCTTCAGGGTGGTCTGCAAAGGGCATGTCATAAGCAGCCTTGGTGAAGTGAACGGCTGGTCTTTGTGCTGAATATTCCTTCGGAACATGAACTACAGCCTTGCCCTGGTCCTGTGATTGTTAGTTATGCACCTGCTGGCAATGAATCCGCTCACGTTAAGGCGTATTCTGCCGCCAAGTCTTCTCCATCCATCCATCTCAAAGAGTTCCGAGAGTGCTTCGTTCAAGATGTCGGCGTCAAGAATCTCATCAAATCGTATTGTCCACAGTATCGGACATTTGCGCATAAACGGCGTATCATCGAAGGCATGCATAGGAAGTACTTGGTCAGTGGGTACAGTAGGAAACTGAGGCCGCTTGGGTGCGCCCATTAGGCTGGATATCGTAGCTCCCATCTCTGGCACTGGATTGATAGTGAAAGGTATTGGGATTCTAAGGCCCCAAAATTCGGATTACAATTTGTTCTTAAGTGAATTGGTAGTACGGATACGAGAGTCAGCGTTTAGACCACAGCTAGTGAAACTTTGGCGTGGTAGCGGTGAAGCTTGTGCGCTTTGGGATTCGTGTAATATCTGCCGAAGATAACATGCGGGATTAACAACTGCCGTGACCTAAAAAACCTTATCAAGTTGTGTAATTGTCACTTTAGAAACAAGCTCATTCCAAGGAAGCCGAAAGTCTAATTGAGGTAGGTAGGTAGTCACGACGTTTGGTTTAGATCAGGGGCTGGCAGGCTGCTGATGGTCAGCAAGGGTGATCTTCAGCGCTAAAACCCACCATCCCGATCGTGTATCAATAAGCATTCAGGGGTAATGATCTGCATCCCTGCCCAACAACTAAAGACCGCCAATGACATAGGTTTTATACCACATTGCAGTGCCTTATCTTAAGCCCTTACTTATCATAGACTTGCAGGCGGATTTCTTACAAAATGGAGGGTAAAGAGAATCCAGATTGTGCGCGATAAGACACGCTGTGAGAACAATCAGCTTCCCATGGCGATAAAATCTGAACGCCAGATTTATAAGTCCATTGATTCATGTAAGTTGGAGTAAGAGAGTTTAGAAAGTAGTTGATTTTATTGCTAGCCTAGTTTCTGCAACATACTGCAGAAAGAATACCTGCGTCCAGAAAGATAGACCAGAAGCTCTTAGGCTTATTATTCCTTGTCCTTCTTCGCCTTCTTGCGGCACTTTGAGCAGATATCCTCATCGCTTACGCTGTCTATCTTCTCGGCCTTTTGCCCACAGCCTTCGTATACACCTCCTGACTTAGAACAGGGGCGTTCAACGATATGCGTGTCCATTTTGTCCTTGCAAGTGCCGCACTTTTTGACCACAATGCTCTTGATGCACATCTCGTGATCATTCAGGTGATTTGAAGTATAGAGTATGGTAGTGTTGTTCTTGTAGCTTAGATTGGTGGATGGTTGAGTGGGAACAGGAAAACTTGAGGGTGGGGATACCGGTGATTTCAAGTAGAGAGTAACGTCAAAATGTTATGTGCCTTGGATTGTTCGATTGTTGAGTGGAATGAGTAAAGAGTTCGTTGAGGGTAGGAAGCAGCCTGTTCATATAGGGACAGCAAGGTCACTGATGCTGAGCGAATGCAGTGATTATTCGAGGGAGGGCAGAGGCAACAACAGGTGTTCACGGCAGTAAAGGATACTGATTTATTGCGAGATCCAGGGCAGTAACGCACAGCTATCCATTGCTCTTCTACCTCTGCCTCTGTTCACTGTTGCATTGTCTGTTCTAGTTGCCAGTGACAACGACGTTGGCCCTTAATCCACATGCTACCTAATTGCCCCGCGACTCAGAATACAATTCAAGAGCCGAATCTCAAACACGAAGACTCTTGTGAACTTGTGTGAAAGTTTAAGGAATTGTGAGTAAGATCTGAGAGTTGAAGGCTCCGACGTGATTTATTTATGTTAAGAGAACAAAGACAGGCATAAGCAGCTACTTTTTGCTCTTGCTCTTCTTCCTTCTCCTCCTGGAGTCGCTGCAGATCTTCCGTTCCTTGATGAGCGTCAACATTACGTTGTATGGAGTCCAGTTCCCGAGTGTAGTGAGCGCCCTGGGCATTTTGGACATCATTTCAACACCCGAGACGATAAAAGGAGTAAGTGCTTTGGATATTCTTGCCTTTCAGACCTTTAAACCTAGTGTGTCTTCTCCGTACGACTGTTGAAGGCTATGATGAAACCTACACCGCAAGATCATGGACCTTCTACACGCGTTTCTGATCTTTTCTTGTACATACTGTTGAATCTATTTCTTGATAATATGATCTCCAAATAACTATACTAAACTCAATATTCTATACTTAATTAAACCTCAAATTCAGTAAACCAGTGCGGTGAGCGCCTCTTAGCTTCCTTTCGTGCGTCCTTATTATACCATTCTTTAACACGGAATTTCTTTTGCCGTAGTACTACATACGCATCGTGACCGCCGTCGCTTTGGTCACATAAGCCTGGTCTCGATGTGTCGATCTCTTGGTCCGAGTCAGAACTTAGATCAGATCTCTGCGCCCTATTTCGCGATCTCCGGGATCTCAAACTTCTTATGCTGATCTCTGGCCAGAATGAAGAAGCTGGTCTGGAAGTAATAGGTATGTGTCCATCATAGTCGTCTCCCGTCGAAACATCGGGCGCGCAGATCATTTTCTTGGTAATTCTTCCACCCATTTCAAAAAGACGAACCCATTGATCCTGCGGAAGCTTCCTTCCGTGCCAATAGAGAACTTCAATAAAGGTCAGTCCTTTCCAGTCCCTCCCATTGGGATCCACTTGTCGATCGAGAAGCAAGTGCAGGAAACTGAGCTTAGCTTCTTCTCCCCAATCATAATCATGAACACCAGCAATGATGTGTATGAGAGGAAACCATTCCTTTTCAGTGTCGCCAGTAGGGTAGTAGCGACTATTGGGGCTGGCGCCTTTGTTAAGTAAAACCTTCATGACTCCTAGGCTGGGCCCTCCATCTATTGAAGGCCTCGGCAAAACGAGACTTTGTATGGCTGTTTTGTTCTCGAACTTTGCTTCTATGTTGGCACCACTATCAATAAGAAGTTGAGTCATCTGAGGACTCGGTGTACCATGGAAGGCGGAAAAGTGTAACAGGGGTCGCCCGTCCTTCCCATTCAAGAAATGGTCTGTGGTGCCGAAAGCCTTCGCTTTAGACGGTCGATGATTGACATAGCCACACATATTGTTCGCAACAGCAAAGGCTGGGAAGTTGTATTTCCAGTGGCTGATGTGATCCCCATAAAGACTTCGCGCCCAATACTCCCCGTCATGAGATTCTTTGGAGGATTCCGAGTCAATCTCATCGAGCAGTGGGAAGAAGGCGGCCGCTTCCACACGGTTCATGGTTTTTTCCAATAGTGGAACATGAAAGCGAATATTTCTGGCCATGTCAAAATGGCATCGAAGTTGATTCCGAACGGAGGGAGGACAGTTAATCCATTTTCTTGCAAATATTAAAATAAATGCATGGCCATTTCCTGGTGGCTTCTGGCTTGAATCTTCCTTGAAGAGTGTATTGAGACAATCCCGGTCGAGTATAAAATCTCTGGCGGATTTGTGAAATAGTCGAACGATGTATCGCGACGGATCGATCTTTTTCCTGTCATGGTAATCTGTAAACTGTCTTTGGTTGAGTAACTCGATCTCATCACGCCTCTCTGAGTTTTGCGCACGTCCGGACATGTTTCGTGTATGTTCTTCCCCGCCGAGCCGGTATTCGACCTGAGGCTCCTCGATCAGCGCCCTTTGTAAAGGGCTGAGTGGAAGCCGATGGCGGCGATCAGTAAGAGACGAGGAATGGAAGAAACTAGTCTCTGCTTGTCGTCCAAGACAAATCTCCAGCATACAACGGCAATTATCATGGAGCTGCCTTTCTAGCCGCGAGCTATCGAGAAATTCCTTCGGGTCGAAGAAGGAGTTGAAAAGCCGATTTGAAGCTTGCACGTATTCACTCAACTGTGTCCGGCGATCGTTAAGAAAGTCTTCCACGGTGCGGACAATCAACGCCAATTCTAGCAGTGTTACCGGCGACTGGGCACGGAGTACCACTTCTAGCATGATATAAACTCTCTGGCGATTTTCAGGATCAATTTCGCTCATGATGAACCGATAAAGCTCTTTCATTTCGGTTGGTAGTTGCCGCAGCCGTTGGAATATTACTCCCATCTCTTTGCCTTTCCGCAAGTCACGGTCAATCATCTTCGAGATCGAATGCGCCCACAGGAAAACTCCATGTGCATTATCAGAGATGTAGTCCACGATTTGTTGTAGGTATTCATTCATTTCTCTTGACCTTTGGTTTCGAAAACGTGGATTGATGGCAAGAAGTGATTGGACATGTAGGCGGATGTCATGCTTTGTATGGTCCTGGACTTCGATTCTCGGAATATCAACAAAGAGGTCTCTGAATGTCTGCTCTGGTCGGTTTGAAATGCAGATCCGAAATGAATTATGGGATGAGTCCGAATCATCAGCAACAGCTAGCTTCTTCAAGAAATTCACAGCATTCTGGGCATGCATGTCGTTATCGAGCTCATCCATCCCATCCACAATGATCAAGACTTTAAAAGGCCTCACTGAGGACTTCTTGCAAAAAAGCAAAACGTCCATTAGACGCCCCTCACTAAGGGTTGATTCCGTTGTGCTGGTGGAGTCCTCCCATGGGTATCCTTCTTCCTCGAGAAATCTCAACACTTTTATCACCAGTTCAGGGCGAAACTTGAGAAGCTGTAGGAGAGCTCCTTGAAGCATTGTAGACCATCGGCGTTGTGTTTCTTGCCCGAAGCTGGTTATAAAAAGCCCTATTACTAGCCTAGGGCCAGTCTCCAAGCTGGAATGGGTCGTGCCTGATCGGTTTTGACTCAGGTATTGCGTAGTCTCTGTCGAAGAAGCGCCCTTCAAGTGACGCATTGTCTCATGGTATTTGAGGAGATGCTTCATCAAAGTCGACTTGCCAGACCCTGGACGTCCAGTGATCCAAAACAACCCTGTGCCATGGGCTAGCCATATTCCTAGGCTGGAGCAATCTGGATCAATCCTACCGGCACCTTCTCCTCTACGGGTGGTAGCAGTGTATAGCCATTCCAGCGTTCTTTCATCCCTTTTCTGTATCTGTTCGAGACGGGATAGGGCGTCATTACCAAGCAATTGGAGACTTTTGATGAAACCTGAGGTATATTGCCTTTAGCATCATATCTATCGACTTCCACTTAGTGTGACTACTCACTTGCCCCTCTCTCGTTAATACCTTGCCGCAATCGCGAAATATGGCGATCTATTTCCCCTGCAACCTTATCATATTCCGGATCACTTGCATCAAAGAACTTGCACATATCAATGTGGTTCTTCTCTATATGATCTTTACGGTCATGCTGACCAAGCTCAGAAGAATCATCAGTCACAACCTGTGATAATGGTCAGGCTTTTGACACCGTTATCTAGCATTGAACTCTTGCCTTCCCTGACATCCCTTTGATGCCACTGATTCCCCTATTCTCCTGAAATGTAGTAGACTCAAACCGGTTTCTCTGGGCCATGTGAGTGAGAGAGGATTCGAAGTCGCTACGAAGCTTTGTCAAAATCTCCGTATTTTGCTTCAAGTTGCTCAGGATATTGTCATTGTAGCTCGTAGAGGTCAGATTGGATACAATCTCGGCCACCGTTTGCCCAAATTCTGCCGTAGAACTCCCTCGATGAGGGGTGCCGAAAAAGATGATTGCAAAAGTGGAATCCACAATAGCACGTAAGTCTGCCACTGCCTCGGAGGCTTTGAGAAATGACTCATTCAAAGCCTATGCGAATGTTAGAAGAGATCATGGATGACGGGCTGTGTATGTATTCACAGATTTGACAATCAAACCGCCGAGGGAATGCGCTATGAACATCAGAGGCCGATGACGACAGTTAACTCTTCGTCTAGCTAGTGCATTCAGGAGCGATGTGCCTTCTGATGTGATGGTGGAGACATTGGCGCCGTTCAGTAACTTGAAAATGACTGAGTCGTAGCCATAAGTCATGATGCGAGCCTTTTGGCATGATTCTTGCGTGCTAAGAAGGTGTTCGGCCCAGAATACATCGGACGCCACGGGGTCTGGCTCAGGATCTGGTTCTGGTGTTGGCGTTGGCGATTTCCGTCGTAGATTCGACATCATGGTCCGTAATTTGCGAGGTCGCCTCTTTTCAGCGGCTTCCTTATTGAAAGTCCAAGTTTTTCTGGGGTGACCCTGCAGCCCATGGACGAAAACAATGTCAAGCTCGGGTTCACTCGGATCTTGCAAGATAGTAAATCCGAGGTCGTTAACGGGAGTCGGCATGATGGAACTGAAAAGAAAAGTTGAATAGGTATATATCACCTTGATCTGATTTATTTGGGCTGGGAGGAATAAACATGGAAAAGAAACAGTTTGCAAGGAGAAGCATAATACTAGCACCCAATGGTTACTTATGCATCGGCAACAAATACAGTAGAAAAACCGTACAGACGACTGTGTGATCAGGCAGCTGAAATTGATGCAGCCAAGCGGAAGACCTCTCATCTTTTCCATATTCAGCCTGTTTTCAGACCGTTGTTATACTCTTTGTAATTCGGGCTGCAGTTGCTGCAATGGTTTGACCCTTGGCTGCATGACTACCCTGTAAGATGGCTTGCAATGAAGCCTTGTGGTTGGTTCGAGACGGGAAGCGCGGGCGGTTCCGAGTCCGTTATTTTCAGCTCCCTGTAGTCACTGTACCATGTGCTCCATGAGCATTGTAAATAATGCCTACATATTTCCTTCAATGAATAAAGTCCAAAACCTTCATTACATATCAGCAGTGTTCCAAGAAGGACCGACTCCCAGTCCTATTCGCTTGCCAGAACCCAGGACTAATATTGAGAAGCAAATGCATCGGCATAAATATCCATGTCAGCGACAAAGCCATTCAATCTCGTTGGTGCCCAGCCAAGTAACTGCTTTGCCCGATTAGATGAGCCGCGCAGACTAGTGCCCATCGCTTCCGCGAACAAATCATTCCCAGGGCCTACCAACTCACAGCGTCCCTTGAAGTTCCAGCTCGAAGCCAGAGCTGTGAAGATCTCCGAAATGCTCTCTTGGCTGGTCACAAGGTCAAAGACAGGATAGACCGAAGTGCTGTTGATAAGGGAAAGCTTCTCTATAGCTTTCTGGAAACCAGTGGCGACATCGCTAACGTGCACAAGCCCGGGACGAGACTTAAAACTCAATGGGATCTGTATAGTGTCTAAAGATCCATTTCGAGAAGCTTGGAGGATTGGAAGGACAAAGCTGGTCCAAATTGTACTTTCGCCGCCATAGATGAGCGCTGGACGTAGAACAGCCACGTCGAGGATATCGGACGCAGCAATAACAGCGTTCTCATGGGCGACGCGCCATGCAACAAGAGGAGCAGGTGGTGTAGTAGCATCGGGTCCTACAATATCAAGATCGTTGACTAACTTGTCACTCGACCCATGGACCCAAGTTCCCGAACAGTAAATGAACCCGAGCTTCGGAACGTGTGTGAGACCAGCCCCTTTGACCTTGTTCAGACGCTCTTGACCGACGGCTTTCACATCAGCGAGAAACTTCGCAGACTCTTGATTTGCTCCAGAGACATCAACAACAATGTCAATGTTGAAGTTGCGAATGACATCGAGGTAAGCTTCCGGCTTGTTGATAGGGTCGGGGCAGATGACTGGGGTGACTTCGGTAACGGCCAGAGACTTGGCCTTTGCTTCATTGCGGGCGATGCCATAGACTATGTGTTGACCGCTGTTGACGAGGACGTTGCAGAGCCTGCTGCCGAGGTAGCCAGTGGCGCCGATGATAAGAACTTTAGGCATTTTGGACGTTGGATGTCTTGTTTTGTAAGAGGGTGAAGAAGCTGAATCGCGTTGTTGCAGCCAATGGAAGTACAACCTGTTGGTAGCTTTAATTGTGATGGTTTGCAATTTAATCCCTCTTACCCTGACTGTTCTTCTCTCTTATACTACAACAGTTCTATCGTCAAACGGAATTTATTCTCGGACGTATCAATTGTGTTATTCCCAAAAAGGTTCCTTTGGGGATAGTGCTGAGTTTCCAGCGCTTACAGCACCGGAGATAAACGGACGGCGGTGCTAACGGGACTAAGAACTACCGCATCTGGAAGTTTGCCACGGAATTAAGCCATCTCAAACCTTGCCAAGAACTGCTCCTCAACCTCCCCGAAGAAAATATCCCACAGTGAAGAGAACTGTGCTTTCAGGCCATCGCGTTCTTCTTCGGTCCAAATACGGCCGCCTCGGGTCCAGCGCATAGTGTCTTTTGCGTAAGGTATGGGTTGGTCGTAGGTGAGAGTCATGAACGGCCCTGTTACTCTGAGTCAGTAGATCAACACCATCAATCGATGGGTACTTACAAAGTCCAGCAGGTAGACCCAGGCTCTCATAACATCGTGGCTCGGTCTCTGTCATTCTCTTCTCAATCCAGCCGTGAAACTGACGGAAGCCTTCGACTGCCAGAGATGATATGCGGACTGAATAGAATCTGAGGATGAAGTTATCATGTTTCCAGATTAGGTCTACGACTGGAACTCGGATGAGTCTTCCATCGAGACTGGTGGTAGTGCCAACCTCGACGCATCCTTGTGTGGTCAGCTATTAATTTCGGGGGACAATGTTAGTTAGGTAACTTACTGTCAAAGTCGACGTCTGGTGGACCTAGACCGAGTCTCTGTGTCGCGAGTCTCAAGAAAAGAACAATTTTCTGGAAGTCAGGCGTGTACATGATCAATCGTGCCCTATAGCGATCAGGGATATGTTCGGCAATCGTTTGTTGAACTCACGCTACCAAAGACCCCTCCAACTCCCAATTATGCAGAGCTCCATTCTCGCGCAAGAGCACGTAGCACGCCAACGCAGCTCTCTTAGTCGACCGTGTGGCCACTTTATTGACCTCAGTGTCAAGAGCTGGAAGTGACTTCTCTTTGATACCGAGTAACGCGTGGTCCAAGACTGTGTTGCCACTAGCTACTGCATTCCAAGGGATCTTCTTGTCGGAGAAATGCCGCTGTGTATGGTCTTTGATCATTTGCAAAGCTGTCTTGTTCGACCAGTAGGCTGCGATATGTAGAGAAGTTCGGTCTCTTTCGTCGGCGATGCGGAAGACATCATCAAAGTCTGGATACTTCGCTAGGAGCATTCTTGTGATCTGGTGACATGCGAGGTCATACGAGTCCCGAGCTTGGGAAAGTCAGCGGTGTCTTTACAAGTAGGGAGGCACTTACATCCTGAAAAGCCCTCAATAGCTGTCGCTAATAAGGTCTTGCCCGTTGGAGTTGTTACATACTCTGGAAGTGGATCAAGACTCAGGAGATACTGAATGTGCTCGATCGGTACTAAGCCATCGGCGACAGCGAGTGAGACAAGGTAGCCACCGAAGGTCACCCAGCTACCATCCCGATTCATCTTGTAGTCATGATTCAGAGAGTACTTGACACGTAGATTCTCTGCCAGCTTGCGCTCATCATCATAGCCTTCAACCAGAAGCTGAGCGAAGACCGTGAGTCCCGAGTTGCATTGCCCCTCCAATATCTCTGTCATGTGCTTCCCCTGTCTTCTCTCTTGGGGAAGCTCTTCAAGTGTCTTGATAAGCTCTGGTAAGATCTTGGGGAAATAGTGCGCTGCAAATTGAAGCGCATTCCGCCCTGCTCTCTCTTTGGTGAGGATATTCGCACCCTGTCTGACAAAAGCCCGCACTGCTTCGATATCTCTTCTCTCAATGGCGACATGAAGAAACAGTCTCGGCAAGTTCCACGAAGGATCATCAATAACAGTGGTTGGAAATACTTTCAGAAACGCATCGACGAAGAAACCAGATCCTCTGAACGTGCACATCGTCAAGAATGGATCTGTCGGTTGCTTCTTATCCATACGTCGTCGCTCGATCATCACCGAGCGGGCATCTTGATCAGCTAGAAGATAGATGACAGTTTCCAATTTTTCCTTGTATCCTTCACCTCCGACGCACATACAGTAGAAGCGCGTTCTTCGGAAAAGGGCACTGAGTGCTTGAGCCTTGGCATCACTGAGCTGGCGTTGGGCTGATGATCCCAGAATCGCCACCAGGGCCTTCGAGGCGGCTAACATCCTTCGCAGGAGATCGAATTCAAGCTGCTGAGCTGCATGCGCAATCGCAGTGTTGAAGTTCAAAAACCCATCCCATTCTTGGACTTGTCTAGTTGGATCTGCACCATACTCAAGCAGAAGCTCGGTCGCCACTCCTTGAGAATAATCCCACGAGGCAAATGTAGTGTGCAGTGGAGTTGCGCCGTTCTTCATCTGGACATTTATATCAAGACCAGCTGATAAGGCAATGTCGAATATCTCCTCGCAGTGCTCACGTTTAGAGAACTGTGTAAGGGAGTGAAGGATCGTAGCTCCGTAGAGTGTCTCTCGAATAGTAGGGTCAGCGCCGTTATCGATGAGGAGTTTCGCCATGTCAAAGTGGCCGCAGTGGCAGCTTAGAAGTAATGGTGCCCAGCCGTGAGTGTTGCCGTGTACATTGACATCAGCCCCAAGGTCAACTAAAGCACGCGCCATGACAAGATCGTTCTTACAAGCTGCAATCTGGAGAAGCGTGAAACCATCCTTATTGCAGCAATCGAGACAGCCGGATCGAGTGACTTCATCTTTAAACTTCTTTATCCTTCCAGGATCGATGTTTTCCTTTCCTGCATCTTTGAGGCTCGTTAGACGATCAAAATCGAGTACTGGAGTGTCCATGTTTGGCTTCTCTTTCAAAAACAACGGACTGTTGCAATGGAGAAGAAACATGTTGGGGAATCTACGCTCAGTTGCCAGATATGCTTCATATTTCTCTGGCCACTTCCGCGACCAGATCTCACCGAGGATCTGATTTGTTGAGAGATGCTTTGGAACTAAATGGTCGAACAGTGTTCCTTGAGCAAGGCCAAACGTCTTCGATCCATATGACTCAACTTTCTTAAGGAGCCCATCTTTGCTTTCTGGGGGTAAAGTGGTGTCGCACGCATCAAATATTCTCAGGATGACAGACAAGGCATCTGGGTTGTTCATGGTGGCCGCCGTAACAAGGTGCTTCAGGCCATTCTCTAACGATGTCTCGACGAGTTGTCCATTGAGATATGTCCCAGCCAGGTGAAGTGGCGCGGCAGAGTCTTGTACGTCTCCCGACTCAACACTCTCCCTCAAATCCCGAAAGACTTCTTCTTGGGCCACTCTTGGGATGAGAGATACGTTCAAAGTGTGCTCAAATGCAAACTGGCTGGTCAGCAGCGCCTCTCGATGCGATACATTACTTACATCTGGAACTTTGGAGATCGCTCCATCGAATATCTCCTCCATCCGAGAGATAAAGCCATCACTGTCTTGAGTATCTTCATTGGGCTTCCAGTTCTTCTTAAACTTCTTCAGACTAGCTGGCCTGAGGCTGTGGTCTTCGAAACATGTTGCGAGCATTTTCTCAAATTCTGGGTTGTCAATCTTGATGGATATAACTTGGTCGTAAATTTGTCGGAGTTGGATCAACATCTCGTCCTGGTCGACTCCACTTGTCTGAAAATCAGTCATCAACCGTCAGTAATCCTTCTTTCACAATTCAACCCATCAAGAGTTGAGCTTTCTTACTGATCCAGTATGTTTCTTCTCAAGCGCAACCAGAGCGCCCCTGAAATGTTAGCATCGTCTTGAGGCCATAATTGGGTCACATACTTGTATCCATCTGCAGCTGGCCGTAGATCCTTGAACCACTCCAGCGGGATGGTTGCCTTTCCAGTATTTAATTGTTGCATGAGTCCTAAAAAAAGGTAACTCTGTATCGCCGATAGTGATACTCTGTCCGAGGGCGAAGGTGCGCAAGTCCCCTCAAGAAAGGCGTAAACAAACTCTTCCTGTTGTTCCGAAAGTGGCGTCTTCTCTTTGATATTCTCTATGAGTGTTGCGACTGCTGAGTCTGACTGGCCTGGT
The DNA here is from genome assembly GCA_013396025.1 of Fusarium phyllophilum. Lineage (NCBI taxonomy): Eukaryota > Fungi > Ascomycota > Sordariomycetes > Hypocreales > Nectriaceae > Fusarium > Fusarium phyllophilum. The sequence goes on along the minus strand of JAAOAQ010000123.1, from coordinate 94,339 downwards.
GTTTTCTTTTTGGTCTCCAAAACGTCTTCCGGGCTCAGTGATTCAAAGGGTGTACGGCCGTTCATGAAGATGCTGGTAGTGAGTAACCCAAGAGAGTAAATGTCCGTCTTATGAAGATCCTCCAATCTGATAAGTCCCTCTGCATCGAGCTCAGGTGCCATCCATGGAAGACTACCGATCCTCGCTTGAAACATATTCTCAGACTGATAGTCATCAAGAATCACCGCATATCCAAAGTCGCATAGCTTAGCCCGGATAGGCGGAAGACCTGTTTTGTCAAGGAGATCATGTTGGTGTTCATCCAAGCCAGAAGTGAAGACGAGCACATTCGTTGGCTTCAAATCAGCATGGACGATGCCGTGGGCGTGGAGAAACTGTAGTGCGCGACCAATATTCATGGATATTGCCAATTGGGACTTGAAGTCGGCTTTGTTGGATGCGAGATACTCCGCCAAAGTGCCCTCATCAGCCGCCTCAAGTAAAACCTGTGGCCAAAACCTCCCAACACTCGGTGACTCACTCCACGAAATAGCTAGCATGGAGACAATAAAGTCGCATTGGCGAATCGTCTCATTTGACAAAACTCGTATCTCATTGATAGCAGCAGCCAATTGAGGCGAGTCGCTGGCGACTCCCTGAGACGTAACGATCTTTTTAGTCACGTATCGTCGAAACTTTTGGCTATCTTTCGCTTTCTGGATCCAATCCCGTACTCCGGGTGTCGCATTGATGAAGTCTTCATCTGCATCAAGACTGAGCTCCTCGGCTGATGCAAACACTGCGAATGAAGCACCTGCACCAGCTGAGAGAATGTTCATGCTGGCGATGACATTGTTCTGGGCGCTGAGGATCGGGACATCGAGGGCGACAGCGACAGCCAAGAATTCAGCTTGGCCTTTGACGGCATATGTCTTATCGGGGCGATTGACCAATTCTGTCGCTGAGAAAGGAGCGGAATATGTTGAAAATGACTGGAAATCACCCATTTTGTCGATAGATGAACCTTGAGGAGCCCACTTGAAGATCGGCCGCGGGACGGCGTCTTATTTCACGCAGGATTCGGAACGTAAGGCTGATTTCTTCGCTAGGCTGAAACCAGATTGTAACATATCTCAGCCATGTCTCGGTCTAGACCAATAGATATCGATATTTGCTCTCACGAGCTTACGGAATCATTGCACGCATTTCAGCTTGGGCCGTAAAATGAGGGGTTCCGACGCTATTGATTACCTGCATTGGCTTATCAGGGTCTAGATCGCCAGTCAACCCATCAAACCTGCTTCTCTGCGTAACCTCTTCCTCTCAATCAATTTCTGCACGTCGAAATGTCTGGTCTTGAAATTCCAGCGTTCATTATCGGTCTTGGGGGGCTAATCTCAGTTTTTGAGAAGGGTTTTGAAGTATGGCGCGTCATTCGACGAGCCGAGGATTTTGGGGATGATGTTGCGGATTGGATGTGCAAGTTGGAGATGGAGTTCTTTCGCTTTCAGACTTGGTGGACTGCTTTGGAACATCTTGCGGTTACAAAAAGGTCGTCGCATTCGGTTCTCAATGTTCCACTTCAATCTTCGCCTTTACAGGTGACGTTGGATAAGCAGTTTGGAAAGCCCATTATTGATGCTGCGACAAGCGTCTTGAGGCTACTTGAGAAGATTGAGGGTATACTACAGCGAAATGGCGTCTTGGTAGTTATGCAGGCAGAACCGGTTGTCACAGATCAAGGCGCGGACCTTGGTGAGGCCACTACGAAATCGAGACAGCGACTCAAACGCTTCGCAAATGAGCTTTTGAGGCATACACCATGGACAACTCGGATCAAACACAGCACAAGCCCATGGAAGGAAGACTCTGACAAGACCGCACTCGATGAATCACTGGAGTCCGTGATCTACTGGAACAACACTCTCTACAGCATACTCCCTCAGAATATCCGGGACAGTATCCTCGAGCTCGGAATTGCAGGTTACGCTTTGGACTCCCCAGACAACATCAAAGACATTGTCAATCTGTCCAATGATCGAAATGGAGCTTTGAGCCAAAGCGCTAAGCTCATGTCGATACGACAGCGTTTTAAAGATGGCGCGGGCTTGAGCGCTGGCGTGGATGCTATACTCCAGCAAATGGAGCTCAAAGAGGCCGCATTCGAGGGTCTTGTCCCAGCGGATGTCTTCAAAGGATGCCAATACACAATATCGCAGTACACATCTGAAGGCGGTGATATTTCCCGAGTCCTCATAGAATGGATACCCATTCCAAAAGACTTCGACGCCTACAAGCTGGCTCACTCCCGCATGGCACGGATCTCGTATACTTTGCAACAGATTAAGGCATTTTCGGCAATACAGCCTCTGCCAGCTCTTGGATTTGTTGAGTTTGGGGGTGCAAGGTCTTTTGGTCTTGTGTCGATTTTGCCTCGCAGTTTTACATCTTCTACAAAGGTCTATACACTTTACCATATGTTGTCGGGAGGTCAGAAGTCGGCTGCGGGTAGCAAATCAGCTTCGCGAGTGCAGCATGCTCTTCCGAGTCTGAATCAGCGCCTGCAGTTGGCGTCGAAGTTGGTGATGGGTTTCTATACCTTTCTTTTGACAAGATGGCATCACGAGCGGTTTAATTCTTTGCACATCGCATTCCTCATAGACGAGGCGGATACAAAGTCGAAGGTGCTTGACCTCAGTCAACCTATCATCGGAGGCTTCGCAATCTCTCGGCCAGATTCACCTACAGAACTATCCATCTCAGCGTCAGTTGAGGATGCCGAGGTTGTTTACCTGCATCCCGACATACGCAAGCGTCTCAAGTCAGGAGCCAAACTGACTGGCAACGAACAGCGCTTCCAGCGAGTCCATGACATTTATGCTGTTGGACTATTACTAGCTGAGATTGGCTACTGGCGACCCATCGCAAAAGTCGCTGAGTCCGGAGCAAAAGGCTCAAAAGCAGAATCAATGTCACCAGAGCAGTTCAAAGAAGCCGTCATCAAGAAGTGTAAATCAGATCTAGCCTTTTTCGCTGGCGAGACTTACAGGGATATCACGCTGCGATGCCTACTGGCCGGTGAGTCCGGCGGGGTTCAGGCAGAAAACGACGCTGCTGGATTGAATAACTTGTATTGGGACGTTGGAATAAATCTTATGACTAGCTAGATATCATCAAGCAGAAGACTACTTTACACGTTTGATTGTGAAGATATTCAGGTGGTTGGGGAGGCAGCCGAGTCAAGTCCGACGGATCTGACAGCGAATGTTATCCACTTACAGGGGCTGAGCTAGGCAGAACGCCCTCCGCCTGCACTAAAATAGGCACACGATGCATATCTTGGCGGAAGGATTCATAGTGCTGAGATTATAAGAATGGGAATAAGATACGATGATTATCACCAAGAGACAAAGTGTCACACTTGAATATCATTTGAGCTTCAATTCGCTATCATGGCTTCTATCAATGCGCCTCCAATGGATTTCACCAACTCCTCATACACAAATCTTCCCTCACCAACCTCAATTCGTCTACTGTCATTCATCAAAAGACCACGCCAGCTTTCACCGCCTTCAATTCTAGGTGAACCCTTGGTAGAATGCATCATAGAAACAGTGAACATAGATGAGGCCCCAGACTTTGATCTCATCTCTTCAACATGGGGAAATCCAGATAGTGCTGATCCAGGCGATATTGATGAATACGAGCCTATGCATCTCTATCCCGTCACCATCGACGGAAAGCTAATGTTTCTCCCCAAAAACATCTATGAAGCTCTCAAGATGGCACAAAAGGTCAATGATCCTGTTGAGAGGCGCAATGAGCTTTTCTTGGAGACAGAGTTGATGACAGCGGTGGAAAATAATCATCGACCGAAGGTTCAACGCTTGTTGGAGCAAGGTGCGCATATCCATGCGCAGGATTGTTTTGGCAAGACGGCGATTCATCACGCAGCACAGCTTGGCCATTTCGACATCATTAACACTCTTCTGGACTATGGAGCCAGTATGAAAGTAATTGACTCGTATGATAAAACGCCAATGGACTATATCACATACACAAAGCCAAAGGATTGGGAGAGTCTTGAGGAAATTGCTTATAAAATGCAAAAGACGCCAGAGGAGAGAGGTCTCGTTCCTATTCCTGATGTTATCCGAGTTGGGAGACCGATGTGGATCGACGCAATTTGCATAGATCAGAGCAATCCCGAAGAGCGAGCGAATCATGGTTCTTTGATGGCACAGATTTACTGCCGTGCTAGCTCTATCATCGCATGGCTTGGAGTTCAAAGCGACGAAACGAAGCTTGCGCCAGAAACCATCTCATCGATCCTTCGGGCTGATGGCAAAGACCCGGATGAAGCCATGTCTGATGGAACTCCTTCTACCACAAATCCAGGGTATTCATACATCCCTACCGATGAGGAAAAGTCATCTATCATCAGATTTTTGAGGCGATCTTGGTTCGAACGAGAAGGCCTTATGCATGAAGTCGCTTTCGGGAGAGCAATCACTGTTTACTGCGGCATGGATGCTCTTCCATTTTCATCTATAATGGAATTTCTTAGACGAGAGGCGTACAGTGGTACTTTCCTGCCTTCTGACCTTCAGGTTTGGTCTTTGCTTGGTAATACAGGGTCTAAGAAGCGACGTTCACTTGAGTTGAGATCAAGGACAAAGAGGATTCGACGAGCTTCTATTGATGGATGATTTGCTGAGCTTAGAGTCTGTGTTTCCTACTACTGTTCCTTATGTTAAATGTAAGACCTTGATATACTCCCATGAGTAACAAACTTGCTCTCCCATCGTCCCCAGTCTGTAACCAGGTTCTAGATCGAAAACTCGTAAGCAAAGGCTGTAGCATTTGTTGGCGGGTTGACAGAAAGTATCAGCTATGGTTCAAAGTTAGCTCGGCCACTAGATTCGAAAGAAGGGCATGTGCATGAGGCAGTGCTCAACGAGAGGGTCTACTCACCGTATTGGACGAATAAGCATACTTCTTCTCCCCCAGATCAACAGGTCCATCAGCCTTTCCGTTCGGCCCAGCCCAGTCGAATCGGTAAGTTCGGACCTTTACCGTACCCTTCTTAGGGAGTCCTACTGCTCCCAGGCCGCTGATTTCAATGCTATACTTTGCTTGAACGGTCCTGATGCCAGCTAGAATCTTGACTTTATGGCCTTGCTTGGTGGCAAAGACATCAAACTTCAAGTCCAACGATGCTTTCGTCAAAAGTCTCTGTCCTACCATGGCGGCATATTACTTGTATACCTGCCATTCGCCATTAGGGTAGTAGGTCCCCTCAGAGGTGCCCGTGGTGCTGTAGACCAAATTACCCATCCAGTTGTGTAGATCTGATCCGCTGCCCCAGTTCGCGCGCAGGCCTCTGAGGTTATGACGCTCTAGTTGAGAAATGTAGTAGACCGAGTTGCCTGGATTTTGCTCATCGAGCGCAGCATACTCATTGACATCAATTGGATTCTCAGGAACGCCGTATTGCGCTCTCAAGGTAGCAAAATCGGGGATTGTGCTATCGGGCTCACGCTCCCAAGCACCAATCTGATGCCCGGAGAAGATATCAGGGACTGTCTTGTTGCCTGCTACTGATTGGAGCCAGGTATGCCATTTATCGTCAGACAGAATGGGAGAATGTGCCATAGCTGGGCCACTGAGAAGAGTTCTGGGAAGTGCTTTTCTGATTGCGACCAAGTCAGCTCACTTGAAATTTATATGCGTCATTGGTAGTCTTACCGCAGCAGTTTGGTCGCGCGATTATAGTACTCAAGAAACTGAGGCCACGAGCGATCCCAGAAGATATCAATATCAGACTCATTCCAAACATCAACCACAAGACCTTCGAGCATGTTATGAGCCTTCAAATCAGATACAAGCTGATTCCAGAACAGCTCCATCTCAGTCCAATTCCCATTATCGCCTGGAAACGGAGAGTTTGAACCCTGTCCGCCATCCGCACCCCAGAGATCATGGGGCAGCAAGATAAACTCAGCGTTGTATTTGCGCGTGGTACGGTAGTTGAAAAGCGTTGAGTTGAAGCGGCCGAGGTACCCTTCATAGCCGCCTCTGGCCCAACCTAGCGACATAATCTGGGCACCACCGCCGCGGTTTGCGTTGAACTTGATACCAGTTACCAGGTAATCTGGGATCGAGGTGTTAACATGAGCCCCGTTGTCTGGCCAGCCGTAGATAAAGCCTGAACCAAGGGCCTGTGCTCTTCCATGGTTCTTGGATAGGTCGACAGTTGCTGTGCCTTGTACCGGTGCAGCTACAATGGTGATCAGAGCCAGCACCACAGTTGTGAGAGTAGCGTGGTGCATTTTGGATAAAGAATTTGTTTCAAGCTATGTCTTGAGTCAAAACGAGAGAGTTCCTTGCCATTTCATTTCGTGACGCCTGAGGCTACTTATCAATCTCTTGCAACGTTGGCAGTCTTGGCTCTATGCCATTACAAGGTACAGAGATGGTACAATCTCCCCGCCGGGACGCCGATCCCCCGCAGGAGCTCCTAAACAGGTAATTCCAGGGTCAAGAGGAGGAGAACGAACTACCGAGATAGTTTGCTCCGGCGGGACAGGCTAAATGCATCATGTAAGGTTGAAAGTATGCTAAAGTCTAAGGTGTCTCGGCCAACCCTAGAACCCTTCAATGAGGGATACTACATTTAAGCTTTATTGGATTATGTTATGTATGTCGACGGTTTAGTACATGCGAACTTCAGTTCTTCTCTAGATAGGACTTTCGATAGAAAGCCGTTATGATCTGGATATCAGTGAATCTCAATGCGCCACAACTATTTTGACTGCTGAGTTCCTGCTTGTCAAGGGGATCACGCCACTAGGGATCGTAAGGATCTGACGAAAGTCATCTGGCTAAAGTGCAGAGTACATTTTTAAGAGAAATCAAGGTTCCGTTCGAAGGTTACCTTGCTCTTTAGAAATACCGAGTCAGATGATGTCGGCAATGACTGGGATTCCCCGCATGATCTGCTTCATGCCGTGCATGTGCACCTATTGCACAACCTGCTCGAAAGACGTGGCATGAGCATTGCACTGGCATGATTGATGGACTACTCTTTGTAAAAGACAGAGATCTCTATTTGTTCGCTTATGGATATGAATTATTCATTATATTTAGTACAGTCACTTTTGTGTAGTCTTCATTGAGTGTGTCAGTAAGCTAACTGTTTGGTGGTATCAGGGTCTCATTAGAAGATCTGGGCTTCAATGATAAGGAATTCTGAAATTGGGAACAACTAAAGGCATGTGTTAAACTATAAATCTAATGTTTTATTTATTTAACAAGTTACTTGGTTCTGTAGGGTTGATTTCCTGTAACATTCAGTCACTGCAGGGTAGCGAGCAGGGACCAAGGAGACAAACTAATGACGGCTCCTCATCTCTCTTAACCAAGTAGGCTGTTTCATCCGCCTCACTTTGCAACATCGCTTAGTCTTCCCAATTGCACTTTATTCTCTCTGTTGTATGCGTCTTCGCAAGGAGGGCTATAGAATACTTAGTGGATACATAGTAGAATGTCAGATTCAAGCTACATCACGCCAGTCGCTATGCACGATTGCGAAAATGGATGGAATATTGATATGGATAATAAGTTATTGTTAAATCTCAGAAATTTGCTATCCTGTAATCTATGTTTGCTCAGTGGTCATCACAACTCGCGTCTGCTTCAAGATGTACTTCTGACTATCTCCATCATCAATACTCTGCCTAATTTTGTCATCATTGCCAAAACCCACTCGTGTTGTCATACCCGATCGAAAGTCATTCAATTCTAAACTTGACTTTTGGTTATCCGAAACAATTCGTGTATGTTTATTTCCGGAGATATGAGGTGGGTTCATTCGACTCGAGATTCCGTTGGAGCCGGTGTTGCTTGCGTAGGTGCTTCGGAAGACGGGGAGGTTGAGAAGTGGACGAAGGGCAGGCATCGATCCGGCGATAATTCCAATGCCCTCTTCTACGATAGACCATAGGCCGATTGCGCCGGTGCTGTACATGAATTCTTCGGGGTTGTTGTAGAGTGTGAGGTAGCCGAGTCGGACGACGGTTGCGCAACTGGCACTACAAGTTGTTAGCTTTGCCAGCAAGATCTCATGTGTAACTTACAAAGCACCAAGTCCAAGCATAATAATGACCGGGAGCTTGACCCTATTCTTCATCTGGATGTTCCACAACAACAGCCCAGGAAGAATAGCCAACGTCCAATCTACTATGATCGACACAGCAGAAAAGAAGAACCCGACGCTGCTGTTAAGCTTCGTGTTACAGTATCCATGCGTCGTTTCTCCCCAAAGAGTTGTGATCGGATGGCAAACGTTGGCCGTCGCGAGGATAAAAATGATGGCGGTGATGACAGTCATACCAATAAGGCCCCATAGAGTCCAGACGAATCGACGGCGCGCATCGCAAATTCGGAGCATGGTTACGCAAATGCTGGCTTTGATCGGGACGGAACAGGCGGAGTAGAAAAATTGGGCGATGAAGAAAAGCTGCAGCCGTAAAGCATTAGCGGTTGCGCCGAGACTGTCAGACAGACACGTACCTTTGTTCCCATCATAACATCCTTTGCCTCAATGGCATCTCTATGCTGACCTGCTCCATGGAAACAGCACGTAATAACCAGCGCAGCCGTAACCGTATACAAAATCTGCCTCCTATCAGTCACAGTCCCCCAAGGTCCGCGAAGATGCATACCAAGCCCCCAAACATCAGCCAATCATCCAAGCCCAGATTATTCTTCCATCTTCGAACTCCAAGACGCGCGCTGAGAAATATCCACGATAGGATGAGCATCACAATAGTGATCCATAGAAGGGGCACGCCCTCACCGGCTACTGGAGCCATGGTGGTGATTCAGGGCGATGACAAGAAAGGCAATAAACAAAGGAACAAACAACAAGGTCAGGGAGGATTTCGAGATCTGTATCTGCCAGATTTAATATCAAACGGCATAACCAACGTCACGGAAATTTTGGGCCGGTACCCATGCTACTAGCCCCTCAGGAAAACCGGTACACGCAGCGTCGTGACATAAACACTCCGACAAGGCCCACTAGAATATCCCCTGTGCCTGTTTTGTTATTTCTCGCGTTGCTTTGCGAGGCTTGTTCATTCTCGTATACCCCAGGCCCAGCTAGCGTACCGGTTCAAACATAGGGGGCCAATTAGAAAACGGGTCCTAGTAGTGAACTAAGAGATGACGAACTCGAATCAACGGCTGTCAAAAGTTTTAGTTCATTATTTGCGGAGCATTTTGGCCGTGAATGGCTCCGAGGCTAACATATTGGCTGCTTTTTCTGGAACGTCCACTTTATCCCCGGGCGGCCCGCACGTCCTAGTGTCTTTGGTCAGCCTCATATTAGATTGTGTTTTGGTCTGCGGATGATCTACTGGTGTCCGAAGCCAAGAGATAGTCATGTTCAAAGCGTAAATAAGGAAGATCATTAAAGGACATGCACGTGAAGACATCTCAGGTCTGCATGTCCTCCTCGTATTGATCTGTTACATCACTGCCGATCAGATCCTTCCGCAGAGATCCATTTCCGACAGAACCAACACCCCGGGCGACTTTCTCCGGTTATTTCACCAAGAGAACCAGTGGCAAATGAGCATTACAAAACACGTGATCTAGTGCATGCCGAGCAAATATGGATACCAAGCATGGATTGTAAGATCTAGTCCTCGACTAGGCTCGGGACTACAGAGCAGAAACAATAGTCTACCCACCAACAGTTAATGCAAGATGAGATACTCGTACGACTTGCGGGAGTTGCTGTGGATTCCCCGGTTCCACCAAGGACCCTGAATCGGTGTAGACGAAAGGCCAATGTAGCTTTTCGTATTTTAGTCAGGGCCACTGCTGCTGTTTCTTCTCACCGCGTCTTTCTGCTTCTTCACGTTTCAAAAGTAAGAAAAAAACATGGCTGAATTTACTATCGACGATCAGAAGCTGGAGGCCCTCAAGGGCAAGGTTGTCATTGTAACAGGTATGTAACCCCCCCTTACAGACCAGCGGAATTCGAGCTAACGATATATCCTTGATAGGAGGATCTTCCGGTATTGGTTTATCCACTGTTGACTTGCTTTTGTCGCTTGGCGCCTCGGTAGTCAGTGGCGATGTGCAGCCTCCCCCGGAGGAGCACAAGGGATCATTTACCTTTATAAAGACCGATGTTTCAGTCTGGGGTGATTTGATTGCGCTGTTCAAGAAGGCTAAGGAGGTTCATGGTCGTATTGACCACGTTTTCGCGAATGCTGGTATTGGTCCCAGGACGAATTACTTGGCTACTGAGGTTGATGAGAATGGCGACTTGAAGGAGCCGTCGCACCAACTTCTTGACATTAGCTTGAAGGGAGTCATCAACACTTCAACGCTGGCTATTAACTATCTGAGACAACAACCTGAGGGAGGTAGCATTCTCATCAGTGGCTCGACGACTGGTCTGCAGCGTGTCCGAGCTGTGGATTACTGTAAGTTACCAAATCCTACGTCATCGTGTTTTGCTAACATCCCTAGCCACCGCCAAACATGGTGTTCTGGGCTGGGGACGCGGTCTCGTGCCCCTGCTCGCCGCAGCTCAACTTCCTATCCGCGTTAATACACTAGCACCTAGCTGGACAGACAGCAGTGTCTTGCCGTCGCTGAAGGCTCTTCTTGACGCTATTAATGTTGAGCTGCAGCCTGCTTCCGTTGTCGCTCGTTGCGCTGCCTTTCTTATGGCTGATTCGTCAAAGAATGGACAGCTTGTGCATATTGAGCGTGGCAAGTATGCTGAGATTGATGAGGCTATTTTGTTGCCGACTTTTGGAAAGATTAAGAGTGATGATTATCCTTGGGAGGATGATGTTTTGGACCGTCTCTCAAAACTTGGTTAGAATATCTCATGGTTATTGTGCAGCATGTTGAATCAATTTATTACGTCGAAAACGGCTATATATGCCAGGCATAGAAAGTGAAATAAGCTCAAGAACCCTCAGATCTTGCCTTCTTTCCTGTATTCATCCACCCATTTAAGAATTCCTTGGCAATCATCCCAGATTCTACGACGGTTCTGTAGTCCAAGCAATGTTTTCCAGTTCTTCGACACCTCGACTTGAAGACGGAGCCAGTCCGTTTCACCTTTGCCCAGTAGTTTGACGGGATGAAGAGTTGCAACAATGCTACCTTCCCGTTCGATCTCTGCCTGAGTTGTTGTTGCCCAGAAAGAGATGGGCAATGACGACCATGCCTCGTATAACCAAGGAGTGTCTCGAACTGTCAACTCGTACAATACCGAGTTCGGCAGATGCAGAAACACGGGAGAGGTGAGTCGCAGGTTGGCAAGGTCCTTGAAACTGAGATGAATAAGAATCTCACGAATCATTTCGCTAGGGAGTTTTGAGAATGGGTCGGAAGGGGTTGGTTCCGTTGATATGGTAGTTCCAGAATGGTTAGACTCATTCCCAAGGGGATGTTCCACGCTCTGTGTCGACTGCAGGAGATCGTCTAATCCAGGAACAAAGCAAGGGTTAGCCGCTAGGAATTCCCCTCCACGTTCGTGACTCCACCACTGCTCTGCAGCCTGTTTAACAGCAGGATGACGAGGAAAACCATGGAAATCTTCATACTCTGGTTCAAGACGCCACCATTGCATCAAGCACTCAACATCCACAGCTCCATATCGATATAAAGAAGCTCTCTTGAATACCTCGAAGCAGGCCGGATGAAAGGGCATGCAGTACTCGTCTGCATCTTCAGCGTCCCAAATAATGTTCTCAGCTCTGACATCGTCCATGCCATGACGTGCGGGAGAAACAGACGGCCAGCCCATATCTCTACTGGGCATGTCGTGAGACAAACCGCTCAAGAAGAATTTGCCCGTAGTTTCGAATTCCTGGTCGCCTTGTTCGGACTGCCAATTCTTGTCTTTTGTTACAAGACACTGGGATGTTTGACAGTGTTTCATAGCCTCTGCAGAGATGTGATTTCCGTTATAGGCTCCGTTGTACTCGCATTCTGGTCCCGCGATGTGTTCCCATTCATCATCCGGTGTGTCTGATGTCCATCCGTCATCGGACGAATCTTCAGGTTCCATTTTCGGTGGAATATACTTGAATGGCTCCAAGGACGCAGCCCCAGGGTCTTGGACTCCATCTCTCTTCACGTAGTAGCATCCCCACCGGCCGTGACTGTTTTCAGGGTTGATCGCAAGGGTCTGATAACCCCAGGCTGCGCTTCGAGGTTCATTGTCTGTTCGAGAGCGGTTGATGTTGAAACTGACGCCACAAATATGGCAGAGGACTTCAGAGTAGCCCATAATGCTTTAATTCTACAGATTCGATGAGTTGAGATGTTGTGAGCGGTCAGATTACGACAGAAAGTGAATGGCATTTAAAGACCGCTAGTGCTGACTCTAGGCAGCAAGCCCCATCCTTCGCTCAGTGGCCTTGGCGTATAATTAGTGGGTACCTAACACCGTGAAAGATAAAGAGGCATTGCCAATAATTATTTTATCGTTAGGACAAGAGCTATTCAATTCTCTGCAAAGCTGCTGCCTGTTTCTTTCACAGCTTTGAGCTCTTTCATAATACCCCCGTAGGTCCAATTTATATTCTCAAACATGTAAGCTTCCTCAGCAGTCCTCTTGTTCTTCGCCTTTCGAGTATTGTTCTGGATCTGGCTTGCGCGCGGTCTGCGGACAGAATCAAAGTCTTTCAGCAGCTCAGGAACATGCTCCCTAGTCACACCTTGTTGTATGAAGAGCCTGAACCCTTCTGCGTCTTCAACAGCCTGTGTTCCGCCCTGTCCCTGGTGAGCGTCATAGCATGGGCCGCATCGCCAATTAAAACTGTCCGGCCGCGAGTGTAGGTCGGTAACGGGTCTTGGTCTCGAAGCTGCCAGAGTTTGCGATTCTGTTGTTCAGGTCAGATGCTAATTCTCCAGTATAAGAGTATAGACAAAGAGTAGATCGTACCGGAGGTAATCGTGCACCCAAGATGGAAAGTCTGAGAATAGTGATATAAGCTCTGCCTTATCCCCAGATGCCGTCCAAGATTCTGTTGTCTTTTCCTTGAGGCTGCTATCTGGTACAATGCACACAAAGTTAAGCAGTCCAAAGTTCCGGCAGGGATACATAACAACAGATCGCATGCTGTTGTCGAAAGAGTACACCATAGACAAGCATGTAGGCTGATTAGCTTGTAAAATTTCTGGTGTTTGCTTGAGAGCCGCTTTGATGTCGTCAAGCTCCAGCGTGAAACGAAAGGCTGATAACCCAGATGGTCTCGCTGTCTGGAACGCAGCATCACCAACTATGTGTGGCCTCACCATGGACTTGATGCCATCCGCAGCTGTCGCGAGTCAGTCGATTAGCTCAATTAGGCCATGATTAAACAACTTACCAAGTACAAGATCTGCCTCAACCTGTTCACCTGATGCCAATGTGATTCGGCCCTCTTCTGCATCGATGTCGATGACCTTCTGATCCCAAAGCACCTCAGCCGGTCTCCCTGGTGTACCAGAAATGCCAGTATCCTCAGTCGCCAACCGAAGAAACTCTCCTCTTAGGTCCGCCCGATGTTGAAAAGCCAGTCTGCGCCATATTTCTCCACATAAGTATTCTTCTCATCCAGTTGGAGATGGCCCTCCTTAGTCAAGACCTTGGTAGCCGCGACAGGAAGTGATCCAGCCCTGGAACGGTCGAAACCAAGGGAGTCGAGGATCCGAACACCATTTGGACCGACATTGATAGCGGCACCAACCTCGATTGGTGTAGATGATCGCTCGTATACTTTGACGTTGTGTTTTTCGCGTAGTACTCGGGCGGCCAAAAGCCGGCGAGTCCCGCACCAATGATGATCACGTCAAGGGGTTTGTCCTGCTTAGCCATGATCAAGGTTTGTTTGTACCCAAGGGAGATTGAAACGATTGGACTTGTTTATTTTGTTTAGTTTTAAAATGCTACCATACTCATATATAATATGCCCGTCTTCAAATCGTCGCTCTCCAGTTTCGCCTTCTTTGAGCCAGTGTTCCTCCTCCACATGCCGACGCCGAGACTTCCGTTCCGCACTATCCACATCCCTATACCTCTGGGGTTACCGGTCTCTACTGAGTACGTATTGTCACTTTAGCAGCCCCGACTTCGATCGTTGATTAGACGGACCAGATGTACATGCAAGACAACACTTTCGATAAACGTTAGAAAGCCCAGTCTCGATATTCAAAGATATCCCTCCTATGATATAGACGAACTTTCCCCTCTTCTATCACACAATCATCATGGCTCAGCGGCTTGTTTACTGGCTCCCCTTGGACGCTTGCAGCTAGAGACATATGAACTGCCCCGTCCTCGACCTTCTCAGATCCAAGTCAAGGTATTGGCAACATCACTGAACCACTTGGACTGGAAGAGGATTAAGAAGAATTTATTCTTTCCCTCTTTCCTCATGGTATGCCTAGCCTCAACTGAGCTTTCTGAAAGTGCTAATTAATGAGTCTCTAACTCTGTTGAGTCCTCGGCGTGGATATAGTTGGGCATATTGTCGACCCTGGAGATTCCGAAAGGTTTCAACTGGGTGACCTCATTTTGAGTATTGGAACTGTCGGGCATAGCGACGGATGTTCCTATCAAACTCATGCATTGGTACAGAGGGGAATTGCTGTAAAGTAAGTAAAAGTACAGGGCTTGGCATGGAGAATAGGTCCATAGGACACTGAAGACAGCGAGGCTGATTTTGCATCCAGATTGAGTCTGAATTACCGGCGCTGGGACTGTCTACCATTACATTAGTCTCACTACGGCTGCTTGTGGCCTTTACCTTGGCTTGGGTTTGGCAAAGGTTGTTGACAGAAGAAGCGTTGCTTCCACTCACGTCCTCCTCTGGGTAAGTATTTGTAGTCGTTTGTTACTTGCTGCAAACACTAAATATTCCTCAGGGTGCCAATGGAGGGGTAGGCAAGCTTGCTGTTCAGCTTGCAAAGATCTCTGGCTATAACCTAGTGGCTATTACATCAAGCAATGAACTACCGCCCATGCACAAGCCAGAGATGCCGACTATGATTTCTCAAGGTCGGATCCAGACCTAACCACCAAGATCGAATCAGTCGCACCCAATCTACGTCTCGTGTTTGATACTGTTGTCCCAGAGGAGACCATTTCCCAGATTGTGAACTACTGCAAGAAGCCGGCAAAAGTAGCTACTGCAATTAAGTATACGGGAGCACCTATTGATGGTGTACAACTCAACCCCGTGTACAGTGGTGAGATAACGGGAAAAACAATGACGGGCCAGCCCTCTGAGGATAGCATTGAGCTTGGACGTTGGCTCTGGGGGGGCCTTGATACCTGGTTGGGTGATGGCCAGATCACACCTTTAGAGTATGAGGCTCTCGATGGACTCCAAGGAGCCCAAGAGGGGCCAAACCTTCTGGGCCAATGCTCAACTTTGGTACGATCTTTTGGCTGCACTCAAGTCTTCCAATTTGCCGTAGCTATATACCTAGCCTCTTTTACTTACCGTCTCCCAAGGCAGTTCTCGTAATAATATGAATTCATTGGCCAACGGCTATCGGCTCCACGTTCTCATTCTTGTAGTCAAACTCCGAAATTACTGCAACACGGCAGCCCTTCCTCTCTTTCATCGGGGGTATATATATGTAGTATAGTTAGTTTGTCGGCTCCACATTGTAGATCTTGTGTCAGTATCGATATACTTCCGCCTCTTCCGAAGCCAGCTGAAGATTTGGCTGTGAAAGAATTACATAAAACTAGCTCGTAAAATCTCCTCTTCGACCTCTTCCTGTTACTCAGCCACTTGGAAATCACCCACAATCATAACGTATCATCAATTTAGGTTCTCACACCATAATGCCCCATATCAAACAAATTGCTGCTGGCAGGCGTAAGCCTAACATGACACGAAAAGAGTTCTTTGATCATCGATTCCGTATCCAAGGAAGTATCTCTGATGCTATAGAGGATAAGGATCAGAAACCTCAGTATGTCGACTCCTCACTAACTGATGTGACAATCCCTGAGGTTGGACGACGTTGCTAAGCTCAGACGTAGTAAGTACATTCAGACACAGGTCTTCGACTCCGCCTTTGGCTCACGTCCTGATGGCCCCTTGAATGCCAATCACAACTGGGTTGGAACAGACGATACCACAGAACTCTTCTTTCGAGACTGGGATCATGTCCAGAAATGCTTCTCTAGCGAACATGTGAAAACAACTATTGCACCAGATGGACCGTTCTTCGTAGATTTCGAATCGAGTATTGTTCTCATGGCATATGAGAAGATGATTCCGCTGCAACTGAGGCTGCTAGAAAGAGAGCCGAGGTGGCATCGAGCGATATGGATTCCGGCGACTCCACTGTTGCCATGTATTTCGTATCCGCGCCAGATGATAGGAAGGATGGACAGAGCCTGGAGCAGACGTTAACCCCTCACTTAGTTGACGCAATCACCTCTTGCTGCCAGGATCAAGTCTGGGGACTGATTTGCAACGTCGGTGCCGTTTCTGACCAGTTCGACTTGAACTCTTATTTTGGCGGCGCAAATATGCCTCAATATGCACTTGTCTATAAGATCTTTCTTGCTGGCCCTGAATCGGTTCCCCTGGTAAGGAAGGCCCAGGCACAGTTTGAGAAACAAGCTGCAGACAAGCCCATCATCAACCAACACAACTCCTTCATCCTGTTCTCAAAAGAAGGGAGTAAGGGTAAGTTGTGCTCTCTCTATGTAACTATAATAATCTTACTGACATGGCTTTTACAGTTCAGCTACAATCGTCAGCCAGTTTTTGAAGACCTCCCTGGTCCGTCTCACCTTGACTAAGAGCGATATAATTACAGAATAAATATCAACTATTGATTATGTACTCGCAACGTAATATTATAGCGAAGCGTTAAAGCCTCAAGCCTGACTATAAACCATCAACTTGAGCTCAGAGCCCCAGTGTTGTAGGCGTACGATCATTGGTTGAACTGACCATCATCTGTCAGTGGACTTTTGCAATTGGTCAAAGCGTTCAGCGCTGCAGACAGAACTTCAGCGTCTCGTCTCATTGGAGGGTTCTTGGTGGCTTGCGGCTGAAGGTTGAATCGCCAGTACGTTTTCAATCCTCATTACGCGGGGTTTATTCTCTCGACCTGCAAAGATTATAGTTCGAATAAGATACTTACTCGCCTGTCTCAATTGATAATGGCCCTAACTAATGACGATACTGCTGATACGCCTGTGTCCCTGTCCCAGCCAGCACCCGCCGGGCCCATACCCACTACAGCCTGGCATGCGTACTTCTCATACGGCATAGGGCATCTCGACTACAATGGTCTTGTAGAACAGCGAACTCCATGTATCAGATCACTTCGACATCAGTGGAATGTCAAGAGCGAGTTCTTTTTACAGCCTCCCGCAGCCCAGGGAATGCCGCAATTGAGCTCCAACTATGAGATCAACGAAACCGCGACATTTCCGTACCCAAAGGCTTTTCAAGAGGTTATGTTTCCACAAAACCAGATGCCACGACGTGATGAAGAGAATGGAGCTGTAGATGGCGAAACCCAACCTACACGGCATGATTCAGCACAGGCGCAAGCGGAGAGGATCGAATGGAAGACAAGTTTTTCGACGCCTGTTTTCGGTATTACACGCACATCCGCTATTGAGTTTGAGTCGCGGACCCAACCAACATACATTGTCTTGGGTTTATTCCTTCGCGGAAATCCAAACCCGAAGGAGAGAGTTGTGTTTGTCAATAAGCCTGAACAGCTCTTCTCCAAGCTCCGCTGGGCGACTTTCCGACTACGTGGGATGAGAGGAACTCTTCTCTCGTTAAAACATTTAAAATGTTTTAAACTATACAAGGTCTGTCCTCGTATTTTGACAGCTTTCAGCTGATGCTGATGAATCAGTGCGATGTAGATACTGGAACGCACAAACGCGTCAACCTCGATGACAATGGAGTCGCTGACTTACAGCTGTTTATGAGTACCTACAGAAAATGGCATGTTCCTCGACATATATCCTTGGCCTGGTCAGACTGGATACACTGCACTATGAATAATAAGAGACTTGATATACTCGAGGGCGAATATGGCCTTGAGCTGGTTCTAGATTGGTCCGTTACTCGCATCTCGATCGTGGTACTCGTTCCAGTCTTACTGAGCTTGGCAATCGGCATCTGGCTCAATTCAAAGGCATGGACCGATTTGGCAACGATTCAGACTGCTTGGGGTACAGCTTCATACATCGTCACTGCTGGCGCTTGTAAGTCTTTATTAATTGGGGCGATATAAGATTGAAGCAGAGCTAACATTCAGCAGTGCTTGCAGCAATGTTGGGATTCTTGGATATTGCGGATAAATAGCCGAGAGCCTGTTTTGTTGTATCACATGTCGCTTTTAAGACAACCATTTTTGTCTTCAGCTTATGCAGCCACTTTCGCAACTGCAGGTTAAGAATCAGGCTCCGGAACGTTCGCCGCTTGCGACAAGTGATCATGAAGGGCTCTACATCGTTACCGGACTGGCGAGTTTATTCATTAATATCGCGGTTTAGCTCGCAAATTATACGTACTTTCCGACTACCATAATATCTGAAACATCGTTCTACAAACTCGTAAAGTATGATGGGCGCTATTACTTTCGAGAGCCTGATTTTTATCATGGCACATCTCAGTTGTTGGTTTGGGGGGCAGCTGATATCGTGTTGAATTTTGATTGGCGACAATGCCACTCAACTGTAAAGAATCACTGCGAAGGGCTGCAGAAGCTATAATGATCTGACCAGACTGAAGGGTCCCTTATCTCATTGGTCATATAATTTAATTGCGTAGGGACGTTTACTCCCGAAATAAAGGGCCGAGATTCTCAGCCGCAATTCATTATGTCTCGCTTTGCTTGCATTCCTTCACTCGATTTCTTTCTGTCTCAACCTAGGCTTCCTTTACCCTCTTGATTCTCACGGCCATCATTTTACTACCAAGACCAAATCTTCGTCAATGGATCCCTTCGCCCGTGCACCCTCACGCCATAAAGTCTGGCCAAGCGACGATGTATCCGCTTACGAGCCCTTCAATACCAACCAAGAGCACCGCGGACTCGGCAACCCGATCAAGAGACGACTTTGCGACCTGTCAGAGATCGCAGCACTAGCATTGAGCTTTTTCTGTAGTATCACTACTCTAATCTGCTGCTTTCATCCACCAACTGCAGCGAGCCTCGAGCAAAAGTATCAGCTCATCGTCGTTGGCTTGATGTTATCTCTCATGGACCTCTGCACTGCCAAATTGTCAACTGTCGTTTTCCTGCAACTCGAAACACGATGGGCCAGCCTACTCCAGAACTACGATTCGATTATCAAGAAGAGTATTCTGGGAAGTCTTTCAAACTGGCGTCATGGCAGTCAGCGATGGACACTGCTTCTCTCTGCATCTCTTGCATTCCCATTGCTTCTCAGCGTTGGTTACAAGAGCTTCGTTGGTGGAAAGGTCACAACTGAAGTACATGCCAGTGGCGGCCAATATGGTCTCACTGGCCCTATCGGCTTGGCTAACTTTGCCTCTGGCGCTTCTCTCATGGTCAACGCTACCATCCCCTTCATGTTTAACAACGTAACCAAGTTACCCCTTCAACCACAACCGTTCGGTTTTAACATGCTCCTACTGAAGGACGATATCATAAGAGTTGCCATGTTGGACGGACCAAGTCCATCTTACGTCAAAAGCAAAAGGGCTGAGCTTCGGGGACAGCAGTCATACACCGTGTCTGCTGACGTCTTTGGCTTGGCTTGGCATCTCGACCACGAAGCTGACAAGCAGCGCAATAATAATACGTGGTGGAACCAGCGTTTCGACTCAAGTGATGATGAGGCGCCACAGAACATATCTCTTTATAAAGAACGAAAGTGGCTATCAACCCTATGGCCTCAAGGCCAAGTAGACCAGTTCTTCGTCCTTCTCACACCGCACGTCGGGGATTCAAAAAAGCTTAGGAATATAAAACCCTCAAAGGAAAGGTTTCAAAAGGAAGCGCTCGAGTTCACAAGCCAACGCCTTAACTGCAAAGGGAAGTGGAAGATCACAGCTAATTCGGTTAATCTTATTGAGGGTAGTTGCGCTCAAAGTTTTGTGAAAGCATTTCCAGACGGCTGTAGAACTCTTCATCTGAATGATGCGAGGTACTTACTCAGCGACTTTGTCAGTGATCTGCTGACGGCCAATCTTGATGAAGCAGCTCAGGTAAGATTCACTGCTGTGGTATTATCTCTTCTTTGGTCTAGACTGGCCGCCTTTTGCGGTATTGGCTCGCCGGTCAACGACTTGAAAGCTGGAGAGCGTGAGCAGTTCGAGTACCATCGGCCTGATAAAGCTTGGAAAACAGTCTCGGTACTCAAAAGGTCCCCCTTACTTGCTATCGTTCTGCTCGCCCAGCCTACCGTCGGCCTGATACTCCTCATCGTACGCATCGCGCTTTGCTCTTCACCTGTATCTGGGGGCTTTGGTCTCATCAGTGTTTTAGCAGGACATAGACTTGATGACGGTGATACTCTGAGGGGTGCAGGGTTATCTGGAGATGTCAAGGAACGCATTGAGTTGGTTTTCGATGAGCGTGGTGACTTGTGCGATGACGGAGGTGAGAGGCTTCGGTTTCGGCTGAGAGAAGCAAGGAACTCGATGCATCATCATCGAAGCGAGCTGAAGCCTGGAGTCAACTACAATTGACAAATTAGGAGGGATTTGCAACAGGGATGCCGGAAACAGATTGCCTTGCGAGATGTTGGCTTTTTGAATAGGATTTTCCTTGATTTCTTCTTCATGATTAGAGAGGGCGATAGGCATCAAGCTATCATATCATCATGTTGGTTGATGTCATTATCTAATTCGGGAGCCTTAATCCGCTATCTAAGTCAAGCCACCTATATAATCCGATCGGATATCTAATGTTAATCAAGTTTATGCTCATTTACCAGGTTCGGAAGCCGGATCAAGTCCTCGGCGCGAAAGGTCCACTTTCTGCAGGAACAGTATGAGGAACAATCTGCACATTCATTATTTGCCACGTCGCTACGCCAACCCCAACAAAACTATAGCTGAAGAAGCTGATAGGAAGACCAAAGGGATGATCAATAACGGTCTTGGAACTTTGCCGTACACCAATGAGGCCTCACAGGAACCAATCCGACCAATTACCTTCCTCCAACAAGTCATGACATCGGCCCAGCAAACCAACCTGTTTCCGAATTCGCCTCAAGCTAGCCTTGTAAAATTAACGGTCGGCAGTCGGCTATTCCTTTGAGTGTTTCCTCCGACGATCCAGCGAATCAGCAGTGCCAATTGATCGAGCGATCGTCGCGACACGTTTATGCGTTAGATCCCTGCAGAGCTGTAAAAGGCTGGGCCGTTGTAACGCTACAACAGGTTTCAAGTCAATATATAGATGATATAGGCCAGGGATATCGCCATCGGAAACGTCAACGGCTTTAAACGTGGTATTCATTGGAGATTTGTTGTGAGATAATGACGTTGAGGTTATTTAGTTTTACTGACGATGATCTTAATGATTTAATAGGATCTATAATTTAGATTTTGTATAAATATGGGGATTGTTGGAGGATCAGTTTGAAATCTGCGCAGATCCACATCCCCAAACTCCATATCATTCTATCATCTACTCATTCACTCGATTCATCATGCAGTTCTCACTCGCTATCGTTACCCTCCTGGCTACTGCCGTCTCTGCTCTCCCCACTGAGGAGAAGCGCCAGGCTTACATCCCTTGCTCTGGTCTCTACGGCACTTCTCAATGCTGTGCTACTGATGTCCTTGGAGTTGCCGACCTTGACTGCGGAACCCGTAAGTAGAAACATGTTCTCAGTGCAGCTCAGTCTAACATACCTAGCTCCCTCTACCCCTGCCAACGCCACTGACTTCAGTGCTGTTTGCTCCGCCATCGGCCAGCGAGCTCGATGCTGTGTTCTGCCTATCGTAAGTCTGGTCAATCCAATCAATTGACCCATTACTGACCATCATAGCTTGACCAAGGCATCCTCTGCAACACCCCTACTGGAGTCCAGGACTAAGGGGTGATGGATTCTCCCTTTCTAATTCTAATACGCGAACACGAGATAGATGGATTATGATATGACTAGTGCTGGGGGGTGACTGGATCGTTCCTTTTCTATTATGTTCATACATACTCAGTGAATCAATTTTAACTCGAACTGTCTACCTTCCTTTGCCTGGTGATCTCGCAACCTTCTTGCAGAGACTTTGATGATGTGAGACTAATGATGCCTTATGAATGATGCTGTTCCACCATTGGAAGAGCGACGAGCTACATCTTTGACTTGTACTCTCTGTTTTCCACCTGAACGATCTCCAAATCAACCTCAGTATCCCCTCCAGGCCAAGTCTTGACAAGTCCCTCCTCTCCCTCCCCAAACACAGGGTCCCTCTTCGGCTTAGGAACCCTCCATGATTTGCCATAGTCTCCTCCGCTCTTCACAAAATCCCATTCACCACCGTTATACGCCCCCATCATAGTATATCCATCCAGCTGAATCTCAGACAACGCTTTCTTCGGGTCATCAGCCTCGATACCATGTCCAACACCTGGCGACAGCAGCTTGAACTCGGCTGCCGGCTGGGTGTTGTGTGTCTTGTGCGCTACACCAGCTGGAATGACAAAGACATCTCCTGCCTCAGCCTCCAACACGATCCCGCCTTTTTCCCAAGCTGATCCGTATGTATTCTCTTGGAGATCCTCTGACGTATCACCAACTCCAAAGCGGATTGTTGCTGTGCCTGAGAGAACAGCCATGCATTCGTGAGCCTCAGAGTGAAAGTGCGACAGTTGCGTATTTGGGTAACGGAATATCCATTGGACGTCCCATCCGTTCTTGGTAAACATATCCCAGACCTCGGCGGGGTCGCACTTAGAACTATTCGGGCGCTTGGCTAAGACATTCTTGTAGTGCAGAAGAGGTCTTGGTGAGTTCGGAATAAGATCCGTTGGCAGGAGATGATATTGCTTGACTTCGACCATGATGATTGAGAAGATTGACTTTATCATGAACAGGGCTACCCCGCGATGTCGTTCTTATTATAGTAGATCATAAGGTTTGGTCGGTAGTCTATCCGAGTCGGAAGTGGATGCCGACCGAGATATCTCCGGACGGGATTCCGGGGATGAATCCGTAGCTAGATACACTGAGATAAGGGATAGTAGTCAAAGCGTGGACCAATGGGCTTTAAGTGTCAAAAGCAATCTATTGCAGCAATAATCTATATGAAACCTTCAAAGTGACAAAACAAAAGCATAATCAGACCTGCCGACCCAAGCGATAATAGCACTATACTAGCTAGTCAAAGTGAATTCGCCACAGCTCACGATCAACGCCGGCAGTGAAATCACTCCTGGTATGCATCATCAAGATGTTATCGCTGACCAGAATATCACCCTTATCCCAGGCATAGTACAGCGCGACGCGGCGATCATACAGGACGGAGTCGATGGTCTCGCAAATTGCAGCGCTCTCTGTAGCCTCGAGCCCGTCAATCGTGACATCCGAAGCATCGAATCGTGTCTTGGACTGAGGCCAAGGCTCGTGGTATCGAAGGCATGGCTTGCCGGTCGTAGGATGGTCGATAGCTAGAGGTAGACCTCTCAGGACGGTGTTGTCGAATGCTGATGTTGATACGCTCCAGGTGAGCTTGGATATGTCCTTCTTGAGCCATGATGGGAGATACTTGAAGAACAGAGTTGAGGAAGAGAAAAGGGTGAAGCCGGTGTCCCGGGGTGAGGACGTGGCGCCCTGGAAGAGTTGGAATCTAATCTTGGTCAGTCGCTGAAGCTTATCGTCCAGAAATGGTACTTACTGGGGAGGAGTTGAAACCATCTTCTCATTTCCATTCTCATCAATCTGTTTGATAACCTTGAACAAGCCATCATAGTGGAACGGCATTGGCTCTGCCGAAAGGACATTGTTCAGACCTCGAGCATCCTGTCCTCGATCCTTGACTTCAAGCAATAAGCCGAACTTCCAGGGTAGCGGAGTTCCGAATCGGTGGCTGGAATCAATGAAACGATCGCGATTAGGCTTTTTCACGAAACCCTTCAGAACAACGGGTGAGTT
Organism: Fusarium phyllophilum; assembly: GCA_013396025.1. Classification (NCBI taxonomy): domain Eukaryota; kingdom Fungi; phylum Ascomycota; class Sordariomycetes; order Hypocreales; family Nectriaceae; genus Fusarium; species Fusarium phyllophilum. The sequence goes on along the minus strand of JAAOAQ010000123.1, from coordinate 70,206 downwards.
GATCTCCGACAGAGCACGAACTTTCTTCGTGTCGATATCGTCGAGTGTCAGGGACCCAGCTCCATTGGCAGGACGAATTGTCAGGCCAGCAGGGTACATGGGATCGACAATAATACCGCCCTTGTCCTCTGCCCATGATAGAAATGGTGACCTCTCTCGGTAATAAGAAGGTCTTCCGTTGTCAAAGACTAGTTCGAGGCTCTCGTCGTTGTCAAACTCAGATCGCATACCGGTTCTGATGGTACCGTCTAGTCTGTAAGCCACGCTGCAATGCCAGGGCGTAGTGTAGAGTTGCTCGGTTGGCAAAAGGCTGATAGAAAGCTTGACAGCGCCGGTTGAAGGATGGATTGAGAGGCGAACATGATCGGGATACTTTTGTCGAACAGCATTGGCAAAGGCCTTGCATGTCAGTATGACAACAATCTCAAGACATTTATGCACTTACTTCTCCGCGAGCCATCATCTGCTTGGCAATATACTCGATTCCTCTCTTATACTTCGACTTGCTGCGGTTCTCATCAACTGGGTATACTGTTTCCAGGTCTGTTTGGAGAAATTTGATGTAGCCACGATATGTCATACACTGATCATCTGATTGACGGACATCATCCCAACTCCAGCCAGGCTTGCTGAAGGTGTTGAGAAGTGCGCGTCGAAAATTTGATGCATTGGCAACATAGGTCATCTCCTCGAGGTCCTTCGGCAGATCGATCTCAACAAGATCGCGAAGACGTGCGAAGGAGATGTTGTGGAATTCTTTCTCTGCTGCCATGGAGCGAAGAGTCTCTCCGTAGGCCCAAACATCTCTATCTGGAACACCAAGAAGGTCTGTCGCCGTCAGCTGAGCTCTTGGAAAACACCATTAAGTCAAACTCACCATTATATACTAGTCCATCGGAAATGATAGTAAGTCTAGCGCCTGGCGCATATACGTCGCCAATAGCGCTGCAAAGTCCATTCAGATGGGCAAGAGCAATCTCTTCACCCTTATCAGGAAGTTTTCCCAACGTCTTTGATGTAGAGTTTGGCGACTTGAAGGGGAAAGCTGGTAGGCACATAGGGACTGGCTTGCCAGCCTTGACGTGTGTGTAGATAAGAGCGATGAACTTGAGAGTTGACTCATCGGACTGTGAGTAAAGGTTGTCGTTCTGCTTCATGCGATATCTTCCGATGATATCAAGGATTTTGCTTGATGTTTCAAGAGCCGCCCTATCGACAGCGGTAGTCAATGGTTCAGCAGAGACGTTATGAGATGCAGTCCCAAAAGGGAAGGGGATCATGGGGCGAAGACTGGATACAGCCATGGTAAAATGAAAGTTAAGTAGTCGTTGATGAGTGTTCGTTTGTACAAAGTGAGAGTGACTATTGAACTTGAAGAGATGAGTGATACATCAGGGAGATAAGAGGATATAAATCTTGCAGTCTGCTATCTCCTATCAACATGTGAACTACAAGTTACATACTCCAACTGGTCCATAGTCCCATTTTCGTTTCACTAAGACAATTTGCGAAAAACACCGAGCCGTCTCAGCAGTGGGCCATCGTACAACGACCCAATTGCGTGGCAAAATAATTACCCTCGTCACACATCGCCTAATCCGAATCAAAAGGCATGACACAAAATCGCTTCATCAGGAAGCTCATAAAATTATCCAACCCGACCCTGTCAGCTTGCACGGATGTGAATCCTAGAGTAGAAGGTATCAATCTGGAAGCCAAGCTACACCTTTCGTCATTCTATTGGTGAAATGCTGGGGCTGGCTAAAAACTTGGATTTTCGCGCGCGCTATCCCGTTCGGCTACATCCCATCCCACCCGGTCAAGTTTAGAGTTCCCCGGCGTGGAATGATTCTGCGGGCCTTTGATGTAACAAAGGCTGGGATATGGTTATTCAGATGAGACCATTTGGATTTCTTATTCTTGCATCGATGAGGTGGTTTGACGATGCCGAGATAGGTAGGTCGATGGAGAGCTTAGATAGCAATTGAATTTGGTGATTTATCTTGGCCTTTCCCGCCAATTGCATAGAACTGTAATATCAAGACCTCCAAAAGTTAAACTTTCATATCGAAGTCATTCACAATCATTCAGAATCATGGAACAAGTTGATGTTACTATTGTTGGTGGCGGTCCTACTGGGCTCTTTGTTGCTCTTCTCCTTCAACCATTGGGCATCTCAGTCCGGGTCCTGGGTAAGTTGAGCCAGAATCTGATTTGAGAAGTATTCCTAACAGCTTTGAAGATGAGAAGCCTTCCAGCTTAGAGCTTGGTCGTGCTGATGCACTCAACGCTCGAACTCAGCAGTACTTTGAGGTTGCTGGCATCCTCAATGAGCTTCTACCTGATGGTCTCAAATGCAACAGTAAGAAACCAAAACAAAGTTTCAAAATTCTGGTCTTACAGTAATAGCGAGCTCTACTTTCAAAGCAGGCGATTTCAAGTCTCGTCAGAACGCTTGGTGGGTGGGTATCGAGCATGCCTTCCACAAGAACTTTCTCATGATCGGACAACCTGTCGTTGAACAGGTGATGCGTAAGCGTCTCAGCGATGCAGTTAGTTACAACGAGCATGTTGTCAGCATTACTGAAGATGAAGACTCTGTCACTGTCATGACTAGCTCAGGTCGAAAGGTGCGAAGCAAGTACGCTGTCGGCGCTGACGGTGCACGATCCTTCGTGAGAAATACCCTTGGTATCAGTTTCACAGGCACCAAACCGGAGATGACTTGGGCAGTTCTTGATACCTTTTTGGATACGGATTTCCCAGTTTGTCCTGAAATCATCACTTTCGAACTTGATGGAGAGTCTCGAGTTGCGTGGATTCCGAGAGAGCGAGGAATGTCTCGATTCTATGTTCTGCTCAAGGGTGAGATTACGCAACAGCTAGCTGAAGAGTCTATCAAAAAACATCTCGCTCCTTATCGAGTCGAGTTTACAAAGACTGAATGGTTCAGTACATTTCATGGTATGTCTCTTATAGCAGAACTACAGTCCTCGTACTAACTATACCCCAGTCAAGGAACGACTCGCCGGAACGTTCATCTCAAAGGAAGGCCATGGGAGAATCATCCTGGCCGGAGACGCTGCTCACGTTCATTCCGTCAACGGCGGCCAAGGCTTAAACACGGGTGTATCCGATGCCTTCGCCCTAGCCTGGCGTCTCTCAGCACTCGCACGATCATCCAACCTTACCACGCAAGCAAGAGACGATATTCTGCGCAGCTACGACATCGAGCGGAGATCCACAGCCGCTCAAGTCATCGGAGTGGCTGCAGCACTAGTCAGGGACACCATACACACAGCCAAGAAATACGTCTCCACCATCGAACGAAACGCCGGCTTTATCACAGGTACGTTCACCATCAGCGTTACATATCACCAAACTAACGCCGCAAGGCATGGGTGTCAACTACAGTGATTTCGCCACTCCACTTATCCAGGGTACGGAACTTGGTATCTGGAAACCCGGATATCGCTGTCCCGATGTGGGAATAACTGAACCATCCGGAAAAACTTCGCGACTCTATGAAAACGTGTCTTATGGGGATTTCATTATCTTGGCTATCGGAAGACGACTTCCGGCGATCTCCGTCTCGGCTCCCGTTTATACTATTCTGCCGAATGGGTCGACTAATGGGCATATTGAATGTCATCAAAACAGGGATGGTGACAAGGACTTCACAGCTGATTGGGTCAAGAACGAGGACTCGGCTGTTGTAGTTGTTCGGCCGGATATGTATGTCGGGTATGTTGGCACTGGAGAGGACAAGGATTGGGAAGAATATTTGGATTCCTACTTTGTAAAGTCTCGATAGGATGTAGGGTAGATTTTGGTTGTAAATTATTTGTTTTTGCTGTTCAATACACTGGACTTTGTACTGCATCACTCTCGATTCTGTTTGTAATTCATGACTTTGATGAGATTGTCTTCTTGATTGACTGACTTATCGCTATATCCCAATTATGACTTGAACACCATTTCGACCTTTGTCCTCAGTCAACTTAGTGATCTGATGTGATCAGCTTTTCGACCCCCAAAAGTACCTTTGCTAATGTCCCCAACACCCTCACCACCAAAATCCCTATCTCCGTACAAAGGATCAACAGTGATGTCCTATCTGCAAGGTCTCATCGTAAAGAATTACCACTCTTGGCAATGCATGCTATCATGCCATGCCGGCACTAAACCCACATGAACTCAATCTTGCCTATTTCGCCGCATCACCGCCTTAGTCGCGGTATTCCCCGGGTTGCTTAATCGAGAGTAAGAAATTTTGCTATCACCTTCCTAGCTAGGCAGTCCCCGGATGTTTCACCAAGTTGGAAGAATGATATGCGAAAAATTATGCAAAGGTTGCATCCAGAGTGGCCAAGGAATTCGTGTTGGTTTTGATAAGTGGGATAATTCCATGTGATTATTACAAATACTCGGATTGACCAATTCTGTGGTGGATTACGCGTTCAGGAGTGGCACAGACAATTGCGCCTTGATCTGCTGATGTTGAGTTTTATCTTTTTTATCGAGATCCACTGTGGGGAGAAGTGCCGTGGTCTACCGCCTCATTAGGAAAGCGGGAAACGTCCCAGATTGGGTTATCCTAGCGAAAGCGTTGTCAGAGAAATAGAGATTGATAAGCATGACGGTTGTATCTCGGCCTATCTTCCCTTCAATTAGGTATGTTGTTCAGCTTGTAAGTCAAGGTCATTCATCAATGCTTTCGACCAGCAATGGCCTCTACGAAAGACACAGCCGATGATAACCCTGTCGTCGAAAGCAGCTTTTCGGTCGATAATGCAGCGCCAAAGCCTGTTCCAAATGGTGGATTGCTTGCGTGGCTGCAAGTCGCGGGCTCATTTTGCCTCTACTTTTGTACTTGGGGTAAGTAATATCATCATATACGACAGGCAGATACTCACAACTTGCAGGGCTGATCGCGAGCTTTGGGAGCTTCCAAACCATCTATGAACGTGACCGGCTGTCGAGTCATACGCCATTTCAGATATCAATCATTGGTTCTCTACAGACCTTTTTGATGGTATTCTCAGGCTTCATAGTTGGTCCGATCTATGATTCCGGCTACTTACGACACCTTCTGGCTGTCGGATCTACATTTATTGTCATCGGCATTGTACTTCAAAGCCTAAGTCAAAAGTACTGGCAGTATCTTCTCACTCAAGGTCTTATGATTGGAATTGGCGCTGGCTGCCTATCGATCTTGAGTGTTGCTATTACTTCACTATGGTTTACTACAAAATTGCCCTTGGTCAATGGACTTGCAGCTTGCGGTAGTGGACTTGGAGGGTAAGTCAAACAAAGCCATCCCTCTTGATGTCTCTCTGACGCAATTCTAGTGTTCTTCTCCCCATCATGATACGGGAGCTCAATTCGCAGACAAGTTTGCCATGGGCAACGAGGGCTATGGCATTGTTACTGTTGGTTCTACTCCTGTTCTCTAACCTCGTGCTTCGACCGGGGCCGAACTCCAGCGGGCCAGCTCAGCGAAGGCAACTTCTTGACAAGACAGCTTTCACAGACTGGCCGTATGTTCTCTTCGTTGCTGGTTGTTTCTCTGTCTTCTTGGGAATGTACACGCCTTTCGTCTACGTACAAAGCTACGCTCTAGACAACAATATTGCCTCCTCAGATCTTGCAGGAAACCTCCTGGCTATTCTCAACAGCAGTTCCATCTTTGGCCGCATCCTCCCTGCTTTCCTCGCTCAGAGTCTCGGACCTATGAACACTATTATCAGTGCAGCAGTCTTACTCGCAACGACAAGCTTATGTCTCATCTCAGCAACTACAACACCACGATTGCTTGTCACCGTAATAAGCCAGGGTTTCTTCACTGGGTCCTTCTTCGCGCTTCAGCCGACTATTTTCGTCAGGCTGACTAGTGATCCTCGAAGGATCGGAACAAGATTTGGCATGGCTTTCTCGGTCATGTCTGTCGCGCTATTATTTGGGCCACCTGTTGGAGGCGCCTTGCGGAGGAGTATGGGGTACACGGCGGCTTGGGTCTGGGCTGGACTGACTGTTTTCGTCGGAGCCATGTTGATTCTGTTCAGTAGGTTTCTGAAGGATAAGAAGGCTTTCATAGTGTGATCTCTTGGCTGAGAACCGGTTGAGTAAGCTTCATGGACACATAATGCCCAAGGCAAGCTAGACGGATGAAAGACTGTTGCCAATACAGCCAATTTGGTCGGATAACTTGCCAAGGATTAACAGCCCTATACATGCCACTGTTAAGTTGTGAATTCGTATTCTTGATAATCTTGAAATCTATTTAGAATACCCGAGATCCTCCAAACCAAGTCTCCTTCACTTCAGCTTTCAGCAATGTCTTAGGATCCCATTCCATATCAACGACAATAAAATCAGCCAATTTCCCAGGTGTCAAACTTCCAACACGATCTTCAGCAAATACACTTCGAGCTGCACCTTCTGTACCAGCGACAAAAGTCTCACATAAGCCTAATCTAAAGTGCTCGTGTACTATCTTAGGATTCTCCGGATTCTTCGAGGACTGCCTGTTGATAGCGACATGGAAATTATGCATAGGCGACCATGGTGATGTAGGGCTATCAGTACCAATGGCCATCAAAGCACATGCATCAGCAAACTCTCGGTACGCAAACGCTCTTTCATATCTCTCTTCTCCAATGAGTTCAGGCCACATTGTTAAGGCTGTTGGGTCAGCGTGGATTGGTTGGATGGATGCTGTCAAACCAAGCTTCCCAAGCCTCTTGGCGTCTTCTGGTGAAACAAGCTCCAAGTGCTCGATTCTATGCCTCCGACCTGGTGTAGCGTGCTTCTCGATAGCATCGATGGCCATCCTCACAGCTCCATCGCCAATTGCATGTAAGGCAACTTGCAAGCCACCAGCATCAGCCTCTTTGACAACAGGTTCGAGAAATTCAGGCTCCCAGATTGGCGGTGGGCTTCCGGCAGTGGCATACGGCTTAGATAGGTAGGCAGTACATGCGTCGACGATACCATCAGTGATGACCTTTATTCCGACAAGTCGAAGATCAGGACTTGTTGTCGAGTTGTACTGCTTGCTCAACTCGATAGCGCGCTGCACTTGTTTCGAGTTTTGTTCAAGGTCAGCGGTTGGTTTAATGAGCCAGTGTGCTGCTAGTCGTAGTGAAAGATTAGGTTCTGTTTCTTTGAGTGTTACGAGAGCGTCCCATGCTTCTTCATCCATGGCCATTTCGACTGCGCCAGTGTAGCCAGCTGCGTTGTACTCTTTTACGGCCGCGCGAATTGCCTCTATTCGTTCATGTTTGGGTGACGACTTTGCTTGGAATGGCCAGACTGTCCAGCACGGTTAGCATTCTGGATCCAAGTTATCATGAATAGGGTCGCACTCACTGATTGACATCATGGCGCCTTCATCTAAAAGCCCAGATGGCTTTCCATCTGTATCACGATAAATCTTGCCACCAGCTGGATCTGGCATATCATCAACTTCGAGCTCCTTCAGAGCCGCGGTATTACACCAGCAAGAGTGTAAAGAGCCTGCATCAACAAAGATAGGTCGAGGATCAAGATCATCCAGCATCGCGGCTGTAACTCCACCGGGCGTCATGTAATGTCTCCATCCTTTGCAAAGAATAGTTGGTGTCTCTGGGTTTTCAGCAGCGTATTCTCTTATATTTAATCGGATATCCTCAAGTGAAGTGCATCGCGACAGGTCAAGCTTTCGGAGTGATTGACCGAGGAGGAGAAGATGCATATGGCCATCAATGAAGCTGGGGAGGACGACACGCTGCTCTAGGTCGCGAATACGGATGTCTGAACCTAGACTCTCGGAGATATCACTACGAGACCCAACTGCCACGATTTTTTCATCCTGAATAAGCATGCAGTCTGAGAAATGGGCGTTGCCGTTGAGGCCGGTCTCTGTCTTGGACAGGATCCGGCCGTTGACAAATAGTGTTTTGGCCATTGTGTTGGGAAGCAAAAGACTGGTAATTAAATATTGGAAGAAAGGAAAGGCCTGCGAGATTCGAAGAAACGAGAGGGACTTAAAGGCGTTGCGATGTTCGGGGTGGTCTCACGTCTGAGATCAATTTTTATAGTACAGTACTCGTCTGACTCTAGTCTCTACCCCATCTGAATTCCGAGCTTCCTTCCCAGTGTGATTCCGAGGGCCCCATAATAAAGTCTTGGGCGCAACTGGCTGCCCAATTAGCTTTCTCAGTACTGGTTCCCCACTCGGGCCCTTCTAGAGGTCAAGGAGGAGGGAACAAATAGGTAACTGTACTTAATACACCAAGAGGTAAGGCTAGTAACTGCTAAAATCAATTTGCATTCAAGTACTTATATAAGACAGTAAGGGGACAAGATAATAAGAGAGACAAAGTAAGAGAGTGATAGGCTTAACCGCCACTTCCAAATGCAGGATAAGAAGGTGTAGTAGAATCACAAGCAAATCTAACAAAGTATTTGCTTGATGACCCAGAGCCATCAACGATGACAGTACCGTCTGGAGCTGTGACAGTAACTATCATAGAGTAATCTCCCTGTGCATTGGCCCAGAAAACTCGGAATGGCGTGTAGGTACCTGCTGTCAGCTGGATCTTAAAAGTCTGAGAGCTTGAAGGCCCCCATGAGTAGTTTTGCGCCAGATCTGCACTAGAACGTGAACGCGACCATGTTGACAAAGCCTTGCTGCCGAACCAAACCAGTGTAACCTCGTCAGAATACGGGACAACAACAGAGTAAGTACCATTGATAGGCGCATATAAGAATGCCCGATGATTCACAGCCTTATATTGCCACGTTTGACTTGGTGAACCAGGATAAATAGCCTGCGCAGGGCCTGAGTTTCCTGCCTTGACTCCCCCTGGTTCCGTGATACCGATTGATTTCGTGACACCAGTATAAGTCGGTGAAGCTGTTGCAAAATAGGATATGTTGAGGGCAGAGTAGTTTGGTGGATCAGCGTTGTAGAACGAGTTGGTGTAGATGGCATATTCCAAACCAGCGTTATCGCATGTTTGATCTGCAGCCTTTGTACCAACTGCAGGAGCAACGACCACCACAGTAGCAGTCTGCCCAGCGTAAGCCGGAGTCCCAGTCGACGTACTGACGCTGGATACAGTGGTATAATAGGTAGTTACTGTGGTGTATGGTTGGGGTTTTTGCATAACAACTGTAGCAACGCCGCCAGGAGAGGTTGGCGATAAGGTGGTCGTACCAGCTGCTGAGTAGGTTCCATAGCTTATGACGGTCGTATAGGACTGGGGTTGTTGAACAACAACTGTGGCAACGCCACCCTGAGAGATTGGCGAATAGGTAGTGGTGCTAACTGTTGAGAAGGCTCCCCAACTTGTGGTAGTTGTATAGGGCTGAGGGTTTTGAACAACGACAGTTCCAGTACCACCTGCAGAAGTTGGCGGGAAGGTAGTGGTATGAGCTGCTGAGAAGGAGCCATAGCTGGTGACAGTTGTATAGGGCTGAGGGTTTTGAATAACGATAGTAGCTACGCCGCCTTGAGAGATTGGTGAATAGGTAGTGGTGCTGACTGATGAGAATGAACCCCAGCTTGTGACGGTTGTAAAGGGCTGGGGCTCTTGAACGATAACAGTGGCTACGCCGCCTTGATATGCTGGTGTCAGTGTAGTAGTGGCTACTGCTGTAAAGCTGCCATAGCTAGTGACAGTTGTATATGATTGTGGCAGTCCTACTACAACCGTAGCAACATCACCTTGAGATGCCGGTGCCAAGGTGCTTGTCACAGCTGCTGTATAGGAACCATAACTGGTTACAGTTGTGTACCGCTTGGGACTCTCTACAACAACAGTGGCAGGATCCCCTGGATTGGCGGGTTGGTTTGTCGTAGTTACAGGTGCAGTCAGACCGTCAACATAGGTCGTAACAGTTGTGTATCCCTGAGGACTCTCTATAACGACTGTGGCGGGATCCCCAGGATTGGCAGGCGATAGCGTTGTAGTTAGAGGTGCATTCCAAGTGCCATAAGTAGTCATAGTCGTATACAGCTGAGGACTCTCGACCACAACGGTGGCAGGATCCCCGGGATTAGCCGGTCGGTTTGTAACAGTCAGAGGTGCAGTTAGGCTGTCAACATAGGTCGTGACGGTTGTGTATACCTGAGGGCTCTCAACTACAACAGTAGCAGGATCACCAGGATTAGCCGGCCTGTTTGTTGTTGTCAGAGGTGCAGTCAGACTATCGACGTATGTTGTGGTGGTTATGTATGCCTGGGGGCTCTCGATGACAATAGTGGCAGGATCCCCTGGATTAGCCGGTCGGTTTGTGAGAGTCAGAGGCGCTGTTAGGCTGTCAACATAGGTCGTGACAATCTTATATGCCTGTGGGCTCTCAATCACAACAGTGACAGGATCCCCTGGACTGGCAGGTTGGTTTGTCGTAGTTAGAGGTGCAGTTAAACTGTCAACATAGGTTGTGATGGTCGTATATGGCTGTGGAAGATTAAGGACCACAGTCATCACGTCGTCTGGATTATCTACTGGTAAGGTAGTAGATGCCGGGCCTGTGAGACCTGGGATGTAGCTTGTGACTGTTGTGTAGGACTGAGGGACATCAACCTCAACAGTAGCAAACTTTGCTTGAGCATTGAATGGGTATGTCGTAGTTGAAGCAGCAGTCAGACCATCTCTGTGATTGGTGACAGTTGTATAAGGCATCGGAAGATCGACTTCTACAGTGCCGTCCTCCCCTGCAACAGAAGGTGAATATGTCACAGTGGTGGCTGCGGTGAAAGAACCATAACTGGTAATTGTGGTGTAAGGCTGGGGTAGATCAACCACGACAGTAAGAGTCGGCTTGGGCCCGGTACCGTCTTCAGTTGTTGTAGTGGCAGCTGTAACCCTTCCATAATAGGTCGTAGTCACGTACATCTGCGGATCAAAGATCACAACAGTACCCGTTTGGCCTGGACCTGATGGGGCTATAGTGGTTGCAGACTCAGCCGTAACGCCTCCGTACGAAGTAACGGTCACATATTGCTGTTGCATTAAAACCATAACGATGCCTGTCTGGCCAGGAGCAGGGGGAGGCGAGGTGTATGTGGTCTCGGTCGAGATGTCTCCATACGAAGTAAAGGTCGAATATGGTTGCGAATTGAAAACCACCACGGTACCTGTTTGACCTGGCATGGATGGAGAGATTGTAGTTGTAGACGCAGCGGTAAATTCTCCAAACGAAGTGGTGGTTACCCACTGATCGGGCTGATACACAATAACCGTGCCGGTTGCATCTGGAGCAGTTGCCGATATGGTAGATGTAGATGCAGCTGTGAATTCTCCGTAAGAGGTGACGGTCACCCACTGATACGGCTCATAAACCATGACAGTAGCTATCTCTGCCTCGAGAGATGGTGATATGGTGGTGGTGGATGCGGCTGTAACCGCTTGGTCGTAAGAGGTGACGGTTGTCCACTGGTGTGGCCTGTAAATAACAACATTGCCTGTTGCGCCTGGTGCGGTTGGATAGATTGTGGTTGTTGATGCTGCCGTGACACTTCCATAGGAAGTAACTGTAAACCATGGATCTGGCTGGTATATCAGGACGGTACCTGTCTGGTCTGGGGAGCTCGGGGATATAGTCTGTGTCGATGCGGCTGTGATTGTTGCGTCATAGGAGCTTACTGTGACCCATCTATATGCCATATACACGACTACCGTGCCTGTATGATCAGACGCAGAAGGCCACATAGACGTTGTATAGTCAGATGGAGTAGCATCATCATAAGAGGTGGTGGTCACCCATTCGTATGGATCATAGACCACAACAGTGCCAGTTTCGCCAGGAGCACTGGGAGTCATTGTACTCGTGACTACAGCTGTAATCGAGCCATCGTAGGATGTCACGGTAACGTAACGAGCTATCGGGCTCGGTACCACAATCACCACTGTACCAGGGCCAGATCCTGACGGGGTCTCGGTGATAGTGTAAGTACTAGTGTCGGTGCCGGTGCCGGTGCTGGTGATGGTGGTATAGTCAATTGGGGCATCCGAGATCATTTCAGACCTGGCCGCCATGACCCAAACGGTTCCTGTCTCACCAGGTCGCGTTGGCGATTGCGTGCTGGTCATAGGATCAGTACCAGTTCCTTGAGTAGTTACTGTAGTCCACGGCGCTGCAGCATCTGAAGTAGTCGTAGAGTCGTCTTGAGAAGGAGTCTGTATGATGCTAACAGCAGTGCTGTGAGGGTCTTGCCCAGTTTCTGTAGTCAATGACGCTGTAGGATCTGAAGAAACGGCAGAGCCGCCTTGAGAAACGGCAGAGCTTTCTATCCCGGATGGAGCAGAACTTTCGGCCTCAGAAGGATTTAAAGCCAGGGCCGGAGCTTGGGAAAGAGGAGCCTTTGTATCGCCTTTCCTGTAACCTTGCATTCTGACGATCACGGTTACTATGTCGCATGGATTCTGGGTAGGCAGAGTGGTTGTTTCAGCCACAGATATTATACGGTCAGTCGATGATAATATAGTCACATGGCTCTCGACCATGACAGTCCCACACGATGGTTGCTGGTCCATGAGGGGAATGTTGTATGTAGTGTTTGGTTCACCGTGTCCATAAACGGGGTCGGTGGCAGTGTAGATAGCATCAGTTCTCATGAGAAATGTACTACAGACATTAGCTAAAGAAAGCCGGTGAAATCCCTACATCTCATACCTTGTCAAAGTGTCATACTGCGTAGACGATCCGTTAATGATCTCGATGGGCTGTATCTTGACATCCCGTGGTTCCAAACTTGCATCGGATACAGTGCCTAACAAGGCCAGGGCCCAAAAGGGCACCATGCGCCGAAGCGACATGATCAAGGAGGGTGGAGAATATAGAAACGATTACTAATGGGCTGTACTGACGAAAATTAATGAATGACTAGTCGATTAACTGACAATACCACAATGTAAATGAATAGGCCAGAGAGCGGGCTGGGAGAATACAAGACATGAGAATGACGTCCAGTCTTTATCATGAGCTACCAAAGGCAGAACTTACTTTGTTTTACGTCTGATCGACAGTATGGATGCGGGAAACTTTGGGTAGGCTATTTAGTGCGATTTCGGTGCTTACAAAAAGATTCGAGACCGTGTTCAGTGTCCGACCTGGTCGCAGTTGAGGCTTGTGGCTGAGAGCTTACATCACCGCATTGAGCTTGGTAACAGGAGTACTGTGCAACCAGGCCTTCGGCTAGCTCGGCAACGTCTTTACTGCAGCAATCAATGATAATATTTACTACAGTTTGGGTTAGTAAGTTCTAGATGTGTTTAGTGTGGCTGGCCTACAAGAAAGGTAGTGATGTAGATGGAATCTCAAGTTCTCTGTGGTTATAGAAGCTCTCAGCCACAAGTCTCAATTGGAATCACCCCATCTCAGGAATGCAATACCATGTAGTGGGGTTATACTCTGGGTCCAGTTGGGGAGGGCCTTTATAACAGTGTTTTTAAATATGTAATTGGTATAAGGTAAGGAGGCCTGGGCTCTTTTAATTGGCATTTCTAGCTTAGAATGCTCAAGTCTGTCTGGAGACTGAAGGGACTTGTCTGTAAGTATTGTCTTGGATTATCTAGACTTAAACAGTAAATAAACAACATCCAAGACATGTCCCCCCTGCCATTGAACCTGCACATTACGGAAGCGACCAAGCCACTTAAGTTAAAGAGAAACAAGTGACACTTTAGTCGGAGCGATAGCCGAGAAGCTAGACCAATGACGGGGAAATTCAGGGGCCGCACCGAGTAAGATCTCACTTACGGCATGGACAGTAACTCCTTTAGTACTCGCGTAATACTAGCTGTGTTCCGCCCGACGCCATCAGATCTGATTTGCATTGCTATGTAAAACCTTATCCTCGATCTCGACCAAGCCTAGTAATGTATTGTCTGATTTAAGCATACTGAGAAAAGAAGATAATAGAGATCTAATTAGCATTCTCAGCACTAGTTGAATCAGCTATCAGTTCCCCCGCTCCCATTTCCGAACGTGTCTGATTGATGCGGAATTAAAGTCGCAGATTCATCAACACAGCTTGACCACCAACCAAGAGCGACCCATTATGGCCCCCTAGCGATGAACATACTTAAGTAAGAAGGCGTGGCGGACAATATGCACGCAAGGCGAATTGTAATTGATACTGTTGCGTGGTGACGGTTGGATAGGTTATGTATTGCTGGTCCTGGCTACAATTTACCAGGCTATCTCTGCGTACCTATAGACTGTGGTTTCCTGCTTGTGCCAGGCGTCGTTGCAACCATGTGATATGAGATTAGCAAGTCATTAAGGGTATCTATCTGACCGGTCTTGCCCAGAGGCGCCATTGCATATTAGATGATATTTTATTACGCTCTGATTTATCTATATATATTAATGCTACCTTTGTAGTATTAGATAACATTATCTATCTAGCTATCAAGAAGGACCTGTTTAGTAATAGGAAATAAAGCCATCTCAAACCATAAATCAATCTACATGTTTATCGAACAGTTCTTAGTATATCTCTAAACTCGCGAACAACCGATAGAAATAAGGCCGCCCTATAGTAACACGAGTTAACATCATTCTGTAGCCATTAGTAGGAAGAAAATGCTTACATGGCTGTTATCATTACAGCAAACTGCTGTGCCTTGTTGGCAAGCCGCGGGATCAGTAATAGATGAGCCTGGAAGAAAATATTAGACCACAAAACGGGTAAGCAGTGAGGGAACACATACATGTTGCTCCGAGGACAGTGCTGGGATCTTGGACCACAATACCAAGCAACCCCAGAAGTAGGCTGATGACGGGATTGCTTGAGGTTCCAACAGTTTGGCAGCATGTCAGGGCGGCTGGTGCATTGCATATGCTAGCAGCAGCAGTAGTGGTAGCAGCAACCGCGCTTGATTCTGTCGTAGTCTCGACGACAGATGTGATGGCAGCCGTTGTTGTGTCACCTGGCTCAGTTGAAACAGTCGCTGCGAAAGTTGAGGAGAGCGATTCAATGGTCGTCATACCAATAAGTCCAGTGGTGGTCTCAGAACTGCTCTCGACGCTAGAGGGTCGGCAAGGACCCGCTGAAACAGCACCAAGAAAGATGGACAACACCAACGCGCAAAATCGCATCTTGGCAGATCAATTGGCTTGAGGCTGTTAAAAAAAGAATTATTTGCTTGGGAAGAAATGAAACAAAAGAGAAAGAAATCTATCCAGCAGCGCAAAGGAAATAGGAGTATCGTGCGTGGGAGTAGTAAGCTAATGCCAATAGTTTCTCAATAGTGCATGGGCTAAGCCTAGAGTCGCCAGTGAAGCGAAATGAATTGCATGTCACAGTGCTCTTATTGACCAAGTCGCAAGTCTGACTGGAAATAATGACAGAAATGTCCCTCCTCCTCAAAACATGAACGAAGTGCACGGGTAGCTGAAGTGAATGGCATCTTACAGCGCGGAAAATAGACAAGTCAGCAACGCTCACCCTCCGTACAATTTCCCATCTCTTATTATCGTTTGCCTTCATTATTATCTCTCATTAATCAATTGATACGACAGGAGTGGCTCCACGCCTGCACCTACCTGACAACAAAACCATGTCTTGAGCTGATAGCCAAACTTATGGGAGCCACTTCATCGCCTAACACTTAACAGCCAGAACGGCTAACAGGACTGAAGAAGCATCATTCGTTTGTGACTGGACATGCAACTCATTTCCGTTAACCAACGTCAACGGCAAGTCATCCATTAAACCAGGCATCAGTGGAAGTCTACTAGCCACGCTGAATCCGCATTGTGTGGCAAGTGTCATCGCGGGGCCCCGCAAGGCGACAAGAAATTCAGAAGATATATATATTACAGTGCACATTGCCTTGTTACTACTGCTGCTGCAGCTTCCAGGTGGCCAGAGATAGATGGCATGAACCAGTGGATGCGAATGATCCCCAGTTTCCCCATTTCCGAGCGTGCCTGATCTTGATGCGGAATTAAAGTTGCAGATTATTAGTAATAAATTCCTCAATATGGAGAAGGTGGATATCATTTTATTGTCCAGGATATCAGGTAGTTGATAGTGATAGAGCATTCTTGTCTGGTTTACGAATGCATTGACAAATTCGTTATCTATACTGTTGAGTATGCGATGCGTCTCATATATCACGCAGAGTTGACAGCTCGCTTCAAGCATCATGCCCGATATTCGTTCGAACCGCGCTCTACAGCAACAAAACGCACTAACTATCCCGCCCTCCATATCATAGCCCGCCAAAAACTGGGTCGGAAAGCAATGGCTTAAGGGCCCAGGCTCGGTTGTTCGATAACCCACTCAAACTGGGAATTGGCACTCAAACTGGGAATTCGTCAACCAGTCATCGCGCTTGGCAATTCCCAATAGTAACTGACGACATGATCGGAAAACTCCTATCGCGTGGAGCTCACGCACGTTGACTCTCTTCCCCACGGGGTTATCGGTCCATGGGACTGGATAAACCTAGCTTATCGAGGATATAATGAGCATTGTCCTCCCCAGGTCAGGTCACTTCTTCATCCTTCTCTTTCCATCCAATTATTTCACTTCTACGCTTTTGTGTTTGTTCACGATGAGTCATCCCAAGACTACAAACGACTCCGACGTTATCGTCGCGGGTGAAAAACAAGATAGCATCCACCGTCAAGCATCCTTCAGCGAAGCCACTGCCCAGATGTTCCAAACCGACCTCGAGAAAGAAAAGACCATCCAGGGCACAGCCCATTTCCACCGCCTAGGTTGGAAACGCCTTACCGTCGTCCTCATCGTTCAAGCCATTGCCTTAGGTAGCCTAAGTCTCCCTGGAGCTTTTGCGACCCTGGGGATGGTCGCTGGCGTTGTATCTTGCATCGGGATCGGGCTCATCGCTATGTATGCTAGTTACATGGTTGGTCTTGTCAAACTCAAATACCCTGATGTTGATCATTATGTCGATGCTGGGAGGCTTTTGATGGGAGGCTTTGGAGATAAGCTATTCGCTGTTGTTTTCCTGGGGCTGTTGATCCTGGCTACTGGCTCTCACTGCTTGACCGGCACCATTGCCCTCGTCAAAATTACAGGCAGCAGCGTATGTACCCTCGCCTTCGGGGTCATCTCTGCTGTTATCCTTATGGTGCTTGCGATCCCACCTTCATTCACTGAGATTGCGATCCTCGGTTACATCGACTTTATCTCCATCATCCTCGCGATCGGTGTTACTATGATCGCCACTGGCATTCAGAGGTCAGACACCCCAGGTGGTTTCTCATCCTCTACTTGGTCAGCATGGCCCCAAGACGACCTTAGCTTCACCCAGGCACTCACAGCGGTCTCCAATATCGTCTTCTCGTATGCATTCGCTGCAGCCCAATTTTCATTCATGTCGGAAATGCATACGCCCGCCGACTTCACGAAATCCATCGTTACTTTAGGTCTTACCGAAATCGTTCTATATACAATCACAGGATCAGTCATCTATGCCTTCGTTGGTCAGGAAGTTCAGTCCCCCGCCTTGTTATCCGCCAGCCCGTTGGTGTCGAAAGTCGCTTTCGGCATCGCCTTGCCCGTCATCTACATCTCAGGCTCAATCAACGCTACGGTCGCTTGCAGATTTATCCACGGTAGACTTTACAAGAACACTATCACACGGTTCATCAATACCCGCAAGGGCTGGATCACTTGGTTGGCCGTCGTTGCCTTTGTGATCTTCCTTTCGTGGGTTATCGCAGAGGCCATCCCATTTTTCTCCGAGCTGCTCGGGATCTGTGCCGCCCTCTTCATTTCGGGATTTTCGTTTTGGATACCTCCCATTATGTGGTTCTTCCTTCTCAAAGAAGGCAATTGGTATGATAAACACAATGTCAAGCGCGCTGCATGCAACTGCATTGTGTTTATTGTCGGTTTCTTTGTGTTTATTGCCGGCACATATGCTAGCATTGACCAGATTGTAAGTGCACCAGAAGATTCTCATTTTACGGTACCTAACATGGTCACAGATTGCCAAATTCCAAGGAGGCAGTGTTGGCAGGCCTTTCTCCTGCAATGTGGCTTGAGGCTTTGACACTCGTATTCTTGGGTTTGTAAGTACATAGATTCATTCTGTAACAGATAGCTTACTATTGGCAATGAATATACTTTGTTGGTTCACTCGTATAAGAAAAAAGCCATATGCATCATTTCACTGGAACTTCCGTCTTTCGGGCCTTGGTTTAGCATTTTGACCAACAGGAGTTACTGGCCTCCGACAACCGGAACTCAATTGACTGATTACACTGAAAATACAATTTCCCGACACAAACCGCTATCAGTCTCCAGAAATAGACTTCAGTAGCTATTGCAAAGGGCGTCGTCATTTGCTACGAGAGGTCCAGCCTGTTATCTTTCATTGCTGTCTCAATGAACAGCACTAGATTTAGCGCTTCAGTGGAACTAAGGCCCTGAAGTGGTTTAGTCACTCCACTAAAAAGACCATTAAAGCACCCTCGATCCACTTCTTCGGCCCTCGCTTGATTTCCCACCTTGCATTCTCAATTCCGAGCTTGACAACATCCACAACAAGCTGATCATGCCCCGAGGACGCAGGGGCTGTTGGACATGTCGCATCCGACACAGAAGATGTGACGAGTCATCCCCAGAGTGCAAAGAGTGCAGTACTCGAAGTATCACCTGCCATGGATATGACCTCGATCCGCCAGACTGGATGAGCAATGATCAGTTACTGCAAGAGGAACTGCAGCGGATCAAAGTTGCAGTCAAAGAGAATTTCCGACGCGTCAAGACCATTCAGAATCGACGACTTGCTCGCTCAACAGCTCAAACAGCACAAGCTTCGCGTGCCAAAGCCACTTCTCGATCCAAAGGCGAAATAACTCACGGCCCAGCACAAGTCGGTTCATCAACGACAAACACCATCTTTCGAGAGGCGCAGTATCTTGTTCATTACCTCGATTACATATTTCCGATTCAGTATGCTTTCTACGTCGATGCACCAGATCAAGGAGGCAGAGGATGGCTCTTCTTCCTTCTAGAGAGAAGTATGAGATTCTCCCTCGCAGAGTATTCACTCTAACCACCGAATAGACGCGCCTCTTCGAAATGCGGCTCTGACACTTTCTGCCTTCCATCAACATACCTTCTCACCATACCATACCGAAAATCAAGAAGATGAACTGTTACGATACCATACCAAAGCACTTCAGGAACTCCGGCACGTCGTCCGCCATCGAGACGTCGGTGCTTCTGCCGATAACATAGAGGAATGGCTCAAGTTCCTTGCGGGCGGGATGTTCTTGATCTCTTTCGAGGTAACATTGCAGCATACATATACCCGACTGTACTCTAACTCGGCACAGGTATTCCAAGGCGGTACAAACAATTGGCAAGCCCACTTCAACGCCCTCGTATCCGTCATCCAGAACCTGACCTCCTCCGACTTCGATTTCGATGCGTCCGACCCTTCGAGTCCAGATTTTGACTTCCAGCGAGGCATGAATACTGCGCAAAAGTTCATTCTCTCGAACCTCGTCTGGATCGATATACTGGCGCCTCTCGCTACGGGGACTGCACCGAGACTACCATATCACGACTGGCTCAACGCTGGAAATATTGACATGTCGAGAGTCATGGGCTGCTCAAACTGCATTATGATTGTGATTGGTGATATGATGGCCTTAGATTCAAAGGCTTTAACAATGGACAATGAAGCTTTACAAATTGCCATTGATGAATTGGAGAAACGCATACATAACGGAATAGATGTTGCATTAGATGATGCATCAACAGTCTGTATCATTTTACAAGATTGCAAGTGACGTTTGCTAATCAGCCGTAGCAGTTGACACCCACCAACCGCTCGGTAACTCACCTCTTCGCAACCGCAGCACTCGTACAGCTTTACACTATTGCTTCAGAAAACAACATCGCATCCCCAGATCCTCACAGCGCAGTGTCACGGGTCATCGAAGTGTTGGACAACCTACCTCCACATATATCCCTACGAGGAACGCCATGGCCACTATGCGTTGCGGGCTCCATGGCGCTTCCTCCCAATGAACAGTACTTTGACGATTTGTTGACAAAGCTCATGGACCATGCTGAGGCGGGCTTCACAAATTGCGGTACGGTTTATAGTGTGATGCAAAATGCATGGAAGCAACGACGGCGAGATCCGAGTAGAGTTTGGAGTGCAAGGCAATCGATGGAGGATATGGGTATTTGTGCTCTTCTGATATGAGCCCCCCTTGGTAATCCGCTGAGCGTCAGTATTACTCTAAGGAGTATCATAACATATCACAGTCAGACTTCTATGGCCGATTCATTTTACAAACAGCAAGCCGTTCAAACATTATCAATTACTTCTTCAACCACCCAACCCTACATCTAAATTACTCCTTGCCCTTCAGGCTGAAGCGGTACTTGGCCTGAAGAACATAAGGGTTGCCACCAGGCTCATAGAGCTGCTTCTCAAGTCTCTGCCACTCAGGGTTGTTGATGCCGTCAATGTAGTCCTGAACCTCAACAACCATGCATCCATACTTGGGGATAATTCGGGGGAAGTCCTTGTTATCCTTGAGCCCCTGGGTCTTCTTGAGAGGCATGGTGCCCTTCTGCTGAGTGCAGCTGTAGAATTGGAAGGCGTCCTGATCAGTGTAGATGTCGAGCTGGATACCTGACCAGGCGGAGGAGATAGTGGCCACGGGACCCTCAGTTCGCCAGTCAAAGTTTCCGAGCTGGCCACGGTTGACGCTGTAGCAGGTGTCTGATATTGGTTAGCTGTGTTATAGATCGTGTAGAATGAAATACTAACCATATCCTGTGCAGTTGAAACCGCAGTTGTTCTCCAAATCCTTGTTGTTGGCTTGGTCACCAATCATCTTGGGCTTGCTCCAGAAATCATTCACAGATCCCTTCTTGTTGGGAATGATATCACCAGTGGGGATGAGAATGTTATCGGTGGCAACACGCTGGCCACCATAGGGCATGTGAAGAGTATGGTTGGAAATGGTGCTTGTCTCGTTGTTGGAGAAGCCGTCGAGGTTCCAGTAGGTATGGCTGGTAAGCATGATAGGGGTCTTCTTGGTGGTTGCAAGAGCAACAATCTTGAAATCCCAGTCCATGCCGGTCAGGGTATAGGTGACGTAGGAGACAACCTCTCCAGGGAAGCCCTCCTTGCCATCTGGGTCAACGATGGAGAAGGTGATGCTAGAGTCAGTGTACGACATAACAGTAAAGTTGCGGTAGTCCCAGCCATCAGGCCCGCCGTGGAGAGTATCAGCGCCCTTTGGTGACTCAGGCGTAGGGTTGTCGTTGGGCGTGACGTGATACTTCTTGCCGTCAATCTCGAACGTGCTGTTGCGAATACGGTTGGCGTATCTTCCGGGAACACCTCCAAGATGGGGGTGAGACTCGTCAATGCTATAGTGTGTAGCATTATCGAAGCCAGCGACGATATCTCGGGAGATACCGTACTGGTCGTCGATCAGAAGATTGGTGATGGAGGCGCCATAGGGAATGAAAGCAGCTTTGATGCCGTCTCCCTTGATCCAGTATTTTCCATCCTTGTCGGGGCCCTTGCCTTTGGTCGCAAGGGCCAGTGGGATGAGAGCAGCAACGACAGCCTTGAAGAACATGATTGCGGATGATCTAGGTGGAGACTGGCCCAGCAAGAAAGAGCGAAAACCCCCAAGCTTTATAGAAAACCGACGATCTCTGTTGTTTTTTTCGCGCACCAACGAACCCCCTCTCCAATTGAAGGATCTCAGGGTATCTCTCGGTGATCGTCTGATGAGCTTTCAAGTTCAATGACTGGTGCGGCTGTCATCGTTCATCCAGGAACTTGCCATTGATCCGCGATCCTGGGGAAGTTTTGGAGCTAAGAAGCTTCCCCAGGTTTTCTGCGCGTGTGTAATTGGTGCGCCTGGGTCGGGTAATCCTAGCGAACTCTGTCTTGACATGGTTGTGCGAGTCTGGATTGGGATCGTCGTGCGGGGGATAACAGGCTGTTTGCTGGACCATAGGGTTTCTACAGGTTCAAGAGCCGTATCCCGCCGAGGGATTGGCCGAGACGAGGCTGGTGGTAAGTGAGAGTTATGCGACGGGTGACAGCTTCACAGCCCCTCCAATCAGGTTGATAAGCTAGTTTGAAGCTCGAGAGATGTAATTTATGTGATGGAATACCCGACCTGGCTATACTTTACAGGCTGAATGGATTCAATTGAAGTACAGAGTATTTGTAAAGATTATGAATCTGAAAAGTCGGGGAACGATCCGTAAACGAGGTTGGGGAAATGTTGTTGCAAGGGTCTGGGAACTTTTGAGAGGTATGACGTCAACGTCTCTCGCAATGATACCCTAGAGTCAACGTGCAGAATTCCATGTTGCATTTCGTGATGCTACCTTCGAGCTTGTGATGATCATCCGTGAGACATGCAAAGTAAGATTGTCTGGATGGACACGGCCGCCTAAATTCAGGAACCAAGGCTTAGTGACTCCAACACGGCATGAAAACGTGGCTCTGGGACCTTCGGATGAAAATTGGCGTTGAATGATTGGGTTCCATCTTGTTGGGACGAACTTCGATGGACAGGAATGCTTAACGGTCTCCATGTGTCTCACACCAGCTGACTCGCTTCGACGGTCATACAGGGTAGCTTTGATCACGGTAAGTCTCAGCAACAAGATAAAAATCTTTAGCAGAAGCTGGATGAACTTGACGATTTCTGAATCTGATAAAGGGTAGCTGCGAGGTTGTCCTCGTGCGAAAATGCCCTAGTAGCTCATCAAATAACTCTGCAATGACATGCTAGGTATATTTGTGAATCAAGACTTGAAGTCTGACTGCACAGTACTGAGAAGTCTCGAACTGAATATTTCCTCAAAATTCAGACAAACCTGTGGAGACGAAATCTATCGCTCCACCACTCGGAGCTGCTTCACCCTCCGATCTCTCCTGTTCTGGGCGAAAATGGATCCACATCCGCATCCAAATTGAATGAATAAAATTCACTCGCAATTGTGTTCGATCCAGTTTCTCATTATTCTCAATGCAACTTCATGAATGGTATCACTATCTATCGTCTATCATATACTCGTCTAACTTCACCACAAATGAACTAACGAAATCAGGGCCATGGCCAGCATGATACCCATCGAAGGCGATTGTAAGCTTCCCGCCGAGTCCCCTGACATTCCCTCCTCAAACCCCTTCTCTTCACCACCCAAATACTCCGCACCCAGCTTTGTCAAACCCCCATCATCATCAAACAGCGACACACTGTCTCCAGTCCACTCATTCGCATCATCTTTCCTAAATGCTCCAAACCATGCATAAGCTTGCACATCATCGCTATCATCAAGATACGGAAGACTCTCATTCATCATAGCCAACGTCGCATCGTCGTCTTCTTTTGGTAGTGCCATTTCCGTAATCCAGAACCGTGCGTCAGGCGCCGTCTCATTGTAAAACTCGCGCAAACTTCCGAGCCAATTCTTAAGACCACCTGCGTCGCCGTACCAATGCACAGCGACGAAATCTGTCGGACAACCATCGTCGTCAATGTCGTAGCAGGATTCATTAAAGTCGCGTAGCCATTCAAGACCGCGTGGTGAACCGGTAACGCTGGGATGGCTAATTGACCACTTGCGCTTTGCTTTTCTGAGGGGGACGATGTGCTCTATGTAAGCGCGCGCTGCATCTTTGGCAGATATCGCGCTTCCGCCGGTGTCTGTTTCGCCATCTGGCTCGTTGAAGGTGAGGAGATGCGTGGATGATTCGGGAAGCCCATTCAGTCGCGACTCGAGCTCAGAATCTGATGCATCGTCGAGGCCGTGAATCAATGGCACAAAAGGTAAAGAACTGCCGATTTGACCGTTTGGCCAAAGCGACCAGGTGTAATACCATGCGATTTCGGAATTATTTGAGATCAGGAGCTCATTATCTGATTTGTGGTCATCTCCATGGTATGCAAGGCCGCGTTTTGACGAGAGGTCAATGCTCTCAGCGAGCCCCCAGAGGCATAAAAATGGGTACAAAGTTGATTGGCGCATTTTGGGTACAAGAGAGTCTGGTATGTCGTGAAACCCTCATTCAAATGAGAGCTTTTAATACGTGACTGACAGTTGGAAATCAGGTTTGAAACATATCTTTTAAAGTTCTAGGATGCGTTTCAGAATTTCAAGGGGTTCCTTGGAATAGCTACTTTTCTTTTGTACGTGTCGCTCGTCTTTTGGCTGGGCAGAGTGGCGATGGTCTGAGCCTTGTCAATGATGTCATACGTCCGCCAAGTTAAACCCTGCCTCAACACCAAGACTTGGCAGCGTCAAAGACTCTCAGTATCTTGATATTGATATAATTGGCTCACCGCTTGATGTTTAAAGAGCACAGATACTCAAGCCTCGTGAAAAACTTACCGCTTTGGGACAATTACCTGATTTGGTGACGACACGTGGGTTGCGCGCATGCGCTCCTTCCGTGCTTTCGAGGAGATGAGTTACTTACTCAAAGTCTGTTTGAACCGCGACGACCCCATGAACGATGCGCCCGTAGTAGTCATGATCGATGGGATACGGGATGCAAGGATTGATCTGGGCATAAATATCACGCGACATTGTTAAGGGGAGTCGACGCCCTCCCCATGCGCCAATTCAACACTTCTGACGAAATCGACTGTAAGAAGTCATAGTGAATAAAGAATAAATATTTATTAGAAAATGTATGGAAATGCTATCAAATATCGACAATACTACCGTATAATGTTGTGTCGTTTCTTCTTTGTGGCGTTGTAGCAGGGCCGACGAAGGCACCACTTAACTATATATCAGAGTCTAGGTTCTGATACATTCAGGAGGCGAAATGAGTAACGAAATTTGACGATGAATGAGCCAAGACAAGATCAGTGACTGAGCTTTGCAGTCAAGGTAAGGTTAGTGAAGTATTGTAATGCTTAGAAAGAAAGCAATCTATGAGGAACTGTAATTCATCCATGACATTAGAAATGCGATTAGTAGCATACGTGAGTAAGTGGCTTAAGCATGATTCTGATTATTTATGATCAAGTTTCAAGGAAAGAAAAAACTATACATATCGCCATAATAGTTCTTCGTATGGCCTGACGGAAGTAGCCACCTAGCCACTTCATCAATGGCTACTGCAACGTCTTTGTAAAGCATTCTTAGTACGAATAACTACCCCGGATGGTATTTCGTAGCTGTTTCAAAGGGGCTATTATTTTCGGTAGATCAGACAACTCTAGATGAACACATATGGTTAGATCACCGACTGAGGGCCGAATATCGAAGAGTGACCGACATGTCGCCGCCCTATGGTGATCGGCAAAGAACGCGGGGTATTCGGTAGGGGTCAAGGTGCATAGACCTGGAAACCTTCTTAAATGTCTTTTGTTTTTATTCCTGCCTTTTTGACCCTGAAGGGATACTATGCCAGCAAGCTAACATAATAACATAAAGGAAAATACAAATGGAGTGTAGAACAAACGTGCCAATAGACTGTGCAAGTAGGCCAGTGACGAAAGGGGCTACAGCACCCCCCAAACTGCCAAAGGCAGTGATAGTTACCATCCCCCTAAGGGACTCCCTTTTTGTCATATTGCGCATAAAGACAGCAGCTCCGTACGGGTAAATTGGCCCAAGCACGAGACCAACAATTGCTGTCGCAATTGAACTGCCGATGATATTTGGTACAAGCCAAATTAAAAGCTGAAAGGCAAACGCGATAAACGGTGAACCCATAGACAAAACGTTTCTCGCCCCAACGTTGGCCGATTCCTGATAGCGCGAATCGGCCAATAGTAATTCCACCCCAGAAGCCTGCCGTCACATATCCAATGCTCTTAGGAGAACCACCGCGGGTATCGATAAGGAACGAGATGACCCAGCCAGAGATCGATACCCCAGCGCCTTGATAAGCAAAGATAAAGATAGCTCCGAGAAGGACAATCCTCATACGCAATGTCAGAAGTACTGCATGGAGTGTAGACTGCTGTTTTGGCTTTTCTGACTCTTTTGTAGCTGCGCTGAGTTCCTTCTCGTAGCCCCAGAATGACCACACAGTTAGAGAGAAAACAAAAACAGCGAAACAGAGGTTGATGATGTAGAAACGACTCCATACCGCGCCCTCGGTAGATACGATAGCTGTTGCGATAAGCGGGTTGATTGTACCACCGAAGCCGTAACATCCGTGAAGGAGTCCTAGTATGACAGTGCTATTCTGCAAGCCACCGCAAAAGAGATTGCCCAAAGCGATGTTGATTGCAGCGCAAAAGCCAACTAAGCAGAAAGCAATTGGAATCAATGGAAAAGGCGCTGTAGCAACAATCGGAATATATCCACAAACGAGGACTATGTTTGCCAGTCCAGAGAAATATAGCCGCAAACATGAAGCCAAGAGCTTGTCCTACGAAAATGAGCGACACGATAGCATATCCAATGCTGTAGTGCCTGAAAACACATTAGTTCTGCATTTGACCTAGATCATAGAGAGGAGGGGGGAGTTTACGTTTCCACATATGGGATTACTGCACCAGCACCGGCGTCATTTAAACCGTTGGCAGGGCTAGCAAGACAGACTGCAAAGAGACGCGCCTTATTCATAGGGTCCCAGATCCTAGGGACTTTCTCTATGGGTTCAACGGCTGCTTCTGGTTCGGCCGGCTTATCTGAAAATGTGTCAAGGCCGATTTCGGTCTCAGCTGGTCGAGGAAGCTCATCATTATCATAGTGGGCCGGTCTAATAACAACTGGGTCTAGTATAGTCAATGCTGAAGCATTCCTGGAAGTATTTTGAGTGGTAGCCATGTCGTTTTGAAAGCGTGATGCTACTGGTAGGAATCTTTACATGTCTGATGTACTGTTTCCCCTATTTATATAGCACGCTGAAATCAATTTAATAGCACGGAGATGGTATAGAATTGAGTTTGTGTATCGGAGTTGGTTAGAAATCAAGGGTTGCCGCTAGGAGATAAATACAAATCGGATATGCGATTCGGAGATGACCAGTCGGGTTTGCCACTCGGAGATCAGACCTACCTTACTAAAAAAAACGCAAAACTATTTCTGACATAAAGTGATTGCACTACATAAACTGAAAGCTATAGTATAGAATTTCTAAAGCTTGGGATGAACTTGCCCCTCTTAGTTAGGAGCCTGTTGATTGTATTACTGGACCTGGCAATATATCTAAAAGTGCACCGAGGAAGGCCCCTAAATTAATTTCTCTAATTTCTTTCAAGGCTCTTTTCCACAAAACTTGTCGATCAATGAGTTATAAAATCTGTCCTACGCTGCATCTCGCCGCTTTGAACCCTGGGATGCCATCTAATCCTTCCACGTTTGTTTCGTTGTGGTACTGCTACATCCCGCTAGCATCATCGCGCTTCTTGAGCGAGGCATAAACGCCGAGCAATATAGATACATGGCCTTGCTTGCGGCACTTCCTACTTCAAATACAGCAGCCAATAAGAGCGCTGCCTCATCATCCGGCTGCTTAAAGGGCAAGACGCGCAGTTAGCTGACGCCCGGGTCATCGCCCGAACACGGCTGTCGACGTCCGTGTCTTGAGACTAACTTTATCGACCATGATAGGAAGGAGGTTTAGTGAAGTCACCTGGCGGCTCAGGAGTGAAAAATTCGAGATTATTGTCATCATCAAGCCACGGGTCGCATTGAAAAGTCGCAGAAGTCTGATCATAGCTCACGCAGATCATACTGGGGTAGCGGAAAGTCTCCGAAATCCCCAGGTTTAGGCGGAGTCTCCGCCTGATGTTCAGGTCCGACGACCCAAAAACGGTCACAGCCGAAGAGTTTATGCAAGCAAGTCTTGGCATTTGTCCTTATTATGCATATATTCGGGCCGTGGCCGATCGATGCTACCGTTTTTGTTCTGCGCAGTGAACATTTGGCTTCGTTTACAAGAATGACTTGGTGTGAAACTTGTCACATTGCACCTTTTTCATAGGCTAGGGCTGCAAAGAAGCGCCGAAGGGTAATTAATACATGCTTTAATCAGAAGCTAGAGGGTTTTGCTTGGCATCAGTTGACAAGGCTATGAGGAATATTATAGGTGGAACAACGGTGGTCTAAGAGGTAAATGGTCCGTTTAATGGCCGAGGGTGATGGCAATGAGCAAAATAGCTTCAGAAACCCGAAATGAACCATATGATCAGGTAAAAAGGTCGGAACGAGAGAAAATGGCAAAGACCTTCCTCATAAGCAACAAAAGGTTCGTGAGAGAACAGAGGCAAAACGTGTATAAGAAGCCCCGATGGCCTCGACAAGATCAACATTTTCAACACCTTCAAAGAAGTCACTTCATTCAAGATTACAAGATCTATAAGCCATCACCATGTTCACCCTTCAAGCTCTTCAACTCGCATCCATGTGCACTCTTGTGTATGGACACGGCTACCTGAGTAAACCCATGAGCCGAACCGGTCTCAACGCTGAAGTAACTATCCCCATCCTCTCCCTATATCATCCGCTAACAAGCGACAGGCCGGCCCAGATACATGCCCCGAGTGCACCATCCTCGAGCCCGTCACAGCCTGGCCGGACCTCGACGCCGCCAAAGTCGGCCGATCTGGTCCATGCGGCTACAACGCCCGAGTTAGCGTCGACTACAACCGGCCCGGTGCCAACTGGGGCAAAGAACCCATCGCCACCTACAAGCCCGGCCAAGTCGTTGATGTTCAGTGGTGCGTTGACAACAACGGTGACCATGGAGGCATGTACGCCTATCGTATCTGTCAAGACCAAGACATCGTCGACAAGTTCCTTGACCCAAACTACATCCCCACTGAAGCTGAGAAACAAGCTGCTGAAGATTGCTTCGAGGAAGGTCTTCTTCCCTGCACAGATGTTAATGGCCAGGAGTGCGGTTATAGTCCTGACTGTTCTACTGATCAGCCATGCCACCGCAACGATTGGTTTACTTGTAAGTCTTTCGATGGCAACTCGGATGGCAAGGGATGTCGTGGTGTTGACAATGCACCAATCAACTCGTGCTACACCTCCATTGCTGGTGGTTATACCGTATCTGGCAAGATCAAGATCCCCGACTACGTCTCGAACCACACTCTTTTGTCATTCAAGTGGAACGCGTTCCAGACTCCCCAGGTTTATTTGACCTGTGCTGATATCACGATCTCGGCTTGAGTGTATTTGAACATATCAGCATGCCATACAATCTAGGAGGTTGCAGTGACTCGAAATACGGGCTTCACAAGCAACTGGAAAAAAGGGCATTGGGATTTTGAGGTGTTTCTATAAGTAGACGGATGTTATTCTTTGGACCAGGAAATTTCTTTCTTTCTAAAGATCCAAGCCTCTAGTCTAGCATACGAAGACCAAATCGTCACTCTTTAACCCCAACAGACCCAAAAGCGCTCTACATGACGGTGCACTCATTTCCCACACTAGGATCCTCCTGACGAGATTCTTTCTCTCTCGGCTCCGTCTCCAAATCCTCCCAGTAGATGAAATCCATGAATCCAGAACGAGCTTCATTTAATGTATCAGCAACAATTCTCAAACACTCCTCGTTATCCCCCTTCAGCGCAAGCAACGCGAGAGCAACTCTCTTCTCCAGCTTCCAAGGCCCAGATCCCTCATAAGCCTCAAAGTACACAGGGTTTCCAGCTTTTTTCAGACGTTCCTCTATGCGCCCAAAGGTGATGAGGAGCCAACAAGTGACGCCGAGATAGTTGAGGCTTGAAATTGGTGCGATTCCTGCTACGTCGGAGAGAATGTCGAATTTCGCTAGGTCGAGAATATCGCGGCCATCGAGGACTTCTGATCCAGCCTGTGGAGGTAGCTGAAAGCCCTCTGCTGCGTACTTGTTCAAGACCTCATCAGGTACCTCGAGCGTATTGTTCGCAATGGAGGATAGTTTGTTTGTCGCTTCAATAATCTCCTTATCAGTCATTCCAACTGCCCTCGCCTTTCGCACAAGAACAGTGTCCTCGAGCTCGTTTTCGCTCACGTGCTTTGCGCGACTCAGTCGCTCGAAGAACAGCATGCTGCCAAATTGGAGCTCCTCATCAGGAATGGCCTCTAGGTTCCAACCCGCTCGACGACAAGTGGTAAGCATAGAGTTCCTCTTGAAGATTTGGTTGACCTCCAAGTCGAAAAGCTGATGGATGTTATCGGCATACCTTCTCCTGTACCGAATAGCCTGACTCCGCGCCTGCGCCTGTCGTGATCCTGGCTGTCCTACAGACGCAAGCAGAGCATCCACAAAATCCGATTGCGGCTTGCGACCCTGTGCGAAGAACGTATGCTTGAAGAGACCCTCTAGTGTAGCGCACAATCCGATAGGTCGAGAGAGGTAACCCTTCTGCACAACAGCATTGTGAAGATGGATCATCAGCGTTGGCTCAGGCATGCGCTCCCAGAGGAACATGCCAAGTCTGTAGGCGATCTCCAGACCTTCTTCAAGGCCAACCCCACAAAGGAACGGCGAATACTCTTGCAGACCATTCGCATTGTGGTCTGCAAAGCGTGAGGGCGGTATGGTATCAAGACCGCTCGTGTACTTATGCTCTCCAAGAAAGTCGACGAAATCAAGCTGAGCAATTTTGATGCTCTCAAAAAAGTCTTTATGCTGCTCCATCTTACCATCCTTCTCCAGAATTTGTTTGAGTAAATCGACTGTCTGACAGTACCCAGCAAACACGCGCTTATTCTGTCGATCGAGAAAGAGGTCGACGTCTCGTCTAGCACGGCCTTTCTTCGCTGGCGCTTCAAGCATATGGCCGTGCAGAGCGCTCAGCGACCAACCGCGGGAAACAGTGAATGAGTCAACAATGCACTGCATCTGGAACACGTGGTGAGGATAAATCATTTTCGTAATGTCAGTTCCAGGCTTCTTCATAGCCATGTTTGTGATGTCGCCTGCGAATTCTTCCAGGCCGAAGAGGACTCGGTGAGCGCCCCAGGGACCGTTCGCAGACCAGTCCACGTCTTCGTAGACATGCTTCTCTCCTCTGACTGTGTTTCTCTGAACCACAACAGACGAGAACACGTTGACAAGATCGTAGAGCCATTTTATAGTATAGCAGCGACGCCAGTTAACTCGCTCCTCGTTAGTAGCCCGCTCCAAATTGAAGTTTGGATTCCACTTGACGATCTTTGCTTGCATGGCCTTTGTCGGCTTGCCAGTACGATTGGCTTGAAAGTCAAGAACAAAATCCTTTAGATCCTGATACGCGTGGATGAGGAACTGCTCCTTGATATCGACGGCTGTCTCCTTCCGACTGTGCTGTTCACCATCCGGACCGACCGCGAAAAGAGCCAGTCTAAAATTTCCCTGTGCTCTCTCCATGTTTCCTCGAGTGATGGTGTTCATAATGGTCTCGTAAGTGTCGTGACCCGGGAAGTCGACAAAGATAGCCGCGTTGGTGCGCTTGACCATGGAGATTGTCAAGTTGCTCACAGCTCCCGCGACAGCGCTGTTGAGGCCTTCGTATGCAACCTCCTTCCAGAGATTTTGGGTATAAGCTCGGAGGTCAGCCCATTCTTTGACAGTTGAGTAGACTGCGAGTAGATAGTCTGTCACAAGGCCGACCTCGCCACTATCTTCGATGATGCGGATGCTCTCAATAGGTATTTCATCGGTCGCAGGATCTTTCGTGTCTTGTTTCTTGCCCTTCTTCGGTTTCTTGTATTTCCTCGCTCTTTTGCCCTTGCCCTTTGGCTTTCGCGATACCTTTCGTGCAGCGACTGACAATTGTGGTTGGACAACTTCATCGTCTTCATCGCTCGACTCTCCCTTGTCGACGCTCAATTCTTGGAATTTGTTGGCGAACAAGATCTGTTCAACATCCTCGGTATCTTCGCTGGTCGAAGCGCTCGTCTTTTCCCATTCTTCGCCGCCAAGAATCTTGAAGGCGCTGCGAAGAGTGTTTATGAAATGTCTGTGACTTTCGTTACTTCGTTTGAGTTCCTCGTCCGAATCAGGCCCCATAAGCTCCTGAAACGTAGTGCTAACGAGAGATCTCGCCTGAATGATGGAACCGAACAGTCGATAAATGACATTCGGTACAGGTTCCTTGTGCTCAGAAATCAGGGTCGACATGGAAATCAGACCATTTACTGTGGTTTGACCTGTCGTGTTGACAGAGGCGGCTGATTGAGCTTCTCCATCGGTGGATCTGAGCAGACGATTGGACACGTTGATCATCCAGTACAACAAGTATTTTGTGTCCCTCTTGTAAGAGAGATACAGGTTCTGCGACACCATCGTCACGTACGCGACAGTCACGGTTTGTACAGAGTGAGAGTGTTGCAATAAAATTGACGATACTGAGGGGACACGAAACAAAGTTTCGGCTTTGTTTTCGAGACTCAAATCCCGTTGCCGGGGTCACGTGTTGGCGTGACACAATTAGGCTTCACCCATTCGTTTATTTGTTTATTTGTTTATAGAGAAGTGCCAAACAAAGTCCAAATGTAAACATCATCATTTAATAAACATTCACCGCGAGACGTGTGGATATGGAGGCACATCACCTGCGCGACACTGCAAACATTCGCGCCACCAGATGCAACCCTGCAGAGGCGTAAGAATGTTAAGAGAGACGAGCATATATAGTATTACTAGTAATCTATTTAGCTAAGACCTTCTAGGTGCCTTAAGTGCATTTGCCAAGGAAGAAGCTTCCTACAATAGAATTAGCATATACTGCAATTTATCTTATATCGCAGGAAGGCTACAGCCCATAAATGCAACTTACCCTGGTAGGATTTACAGGTCAGTCCGCGGTTGCACACTGTTCCGCTATAGTTGACGTTGCACCAGTCTAGTAGAAGTAATTCGTGTTAGTAGCTTCCTATTGTCAGGTTGACAGTAGATGTAAAGATTATACTGACCTCCCTTGCGACGCTGGCCCCAGCATACGTATTTGTCTGAGCCTGTATGAGGCATGCAGTATCCGCTGAGACACTCGATGTTCAGTTGACACGGGGCACCATCCCCACTAAGAGCAAGAGCTCCAGTAGCCACGTTGGCGATGAGAAAGAGGGAAGAGGTAAACTTCATGATGTCGACTGATGCGAAAGGATGATGGTGAAAGACGAAGAGGATCATATCAAACAGGACCACTTGTTTAAGGGTTTTATATCAGAGAGATAGCCCCCATCCGCTAGACCGCCTCGTGTGTGCCCGATTTAAAGTTCACGGCAATTGAAAAGAATTTGCCCACTTTCTGCACCGGCCATCTGACGATCTGGGTCTATCAGCGGCTTCATGAGCCTAGCAGTAGTGAGCCTAGACTGATGTATCAATACGAGAAGGAAGCCAGAAGGTTTAATCAAGTGAGTTTCAACTTATTGATTGACCCACCCGCAAGTAAAATATACTTTAAAGCTAACAAGTAGACAGCAAATTGACGCCGATCAATATTTAAGACCTGCAATGTCTGTGGTGCGGTGAGCAGTGTAGGCAGCTGGGCACAGAACGCTCTATTAAGAGTTTGTATTGGCGTGTTGGCAATACAGGAGGCAAAGGAATTTGTAGGTGTGTGAATGGCGTTAAGGCGCTAGCTTCTCTAGTTAGTGAGTTAACTTGGCTTATATATTATGTACTACGTGATTTTACTGCTAAACCTTTTAGGCGGCAGTCATCCATATAGCTAATCTCAGTGTAATGTAAGGAAGATATTAAGGACCTAGCTTTCTGCCCCCACTATCTCTTAAGGCCACCTCATGCTTGTGGGTCCTAGTAACGTGACAGCTAACCAGTACTGTACGGAGTAGACACTCTGTTATTTAGGACGGGGTTGCAGGGAACTTTCTTACTAAGTATAGTATTAGATTTAGATCGCTAAAAAAGGAATGGTAAGAGATATCAGTTTTTGCACTAAGAGTTCCCTACAGCCCTATCCCAAATAACAGAGTGTCTACAGTATATTTGCTTGTATTAGCTAAGTGATTTGCAAAGAGCCTGTCTTGAGTTCTAGCTTAGACCCATAAGCATGAGGTGGCCTTAAGAGATAGCCTCTCAATACGAAGTACACGTTTAGCCGAGAAAGTTACTTTTTACTACTGCAATAAAGTGATTAATTTAGCTTTCCGATGTAACCGGACTTCAGTTGAAAGTTTGATTTGCTGTTTTCTCTAGTTCTTCTAGAACTAAATGTTGCGCTTTGCCAGGTTCTTGCATGTAAAAGAAGAGGCCAGAGTTGCAGATAAAGGTTAATTACAGTATATTCATAGGCCATTTTTTATTACCGACACTAGCAAACAGAATAGCTTTTGTCTCTTGATCTCTCAGATTCAACTGCAGTAGTGCCGTCGGATATAAGCTCCAGTGACCGGTTTTTAAAGATACCGGTAGACGATTGGTATTGCGCCCCGGAAAGGTTGGGCTGGCCCGTTACAGATCTTCGAACCTTTCGTACGAACTGGCGGATATTTGGTGAGCAGCCCACCAGAACGCCTACGCAGGGTTCGATACAAGCCCATATAAGTGCGTTGTGAGCGTGATTCTCTGCAAAGGTTAGGCTTGACTGGCAATGTATTTGACAGGGCTTACCTGTGCCCTGCTTTGCTGATAGGAATGACCTGAGGTAGATAAATCGCATAACACTAGACACTATGAGACTGAAAGAATTGCATCAGTATACACTGCCAGAGAGGTCACAGAAAGACTGACAAGGCTCCAATACTAAACATTGCAATCACACCAATCTTCTTTCTGATCTTCAACCCTAGGTAATAAAGTTGCGTGGTCGGGATTATAACCATCCACACATCAAGCGTGATGTTGAGTATCGCATGTGTCAAGAACAACAGCTCCTGGCTCCGAACTCTTCCATAGGGATATGTATGTTGCCATGATTCCCAATTTGATTGAACAGGCCTTTTAGAGGTAAGCATCACGATAGGGCATACCAAGGTCGAGCTGAGGTTCAAAATTTGTGTGAGCCAAACTGTAATGCGAAACTTGTAATCGGGGAAGATTCGGAGATAGAATGCTAGGATGGATGCTTTGACGAGCCCGAGGAGGAGAAAATAGTTGAGCTGCTCAAAAAAGAATAACTGGCTCGGTCAGTATTGTAGCTAAGGTTGGCATCGGGAAGGATACTTTAAAAGCGGTAGTAATCTCACGGTTAGAAAGTGTCCAAATATCTCGACCAACGCCGTTTTCGACCACTATTAATGAATTAGTGCATTTTATTACTTAAATTTGGTATTGAGGAAAGTTTTCTGACTCAATTCTATAAGAACTGCTTGTGGTATCAGAAATCCCTTTATATTATCAGCATCTCAAGTGACTTCGCTTTCGGCAATTCGAGGCGGCACTCACAACTGACAGGACCATGAAAGTATCATCTAGTCCCCAATGAGACCTCTCAAAGTATTTCCACACGAATCTGAGAGCTGCAAACAGCATAGCGAGACTGAAGACTGTCCAGCTTGATATTTGTAATGCCGCGCCGTCATTTCGTATCGGTAAGCCGCACTCGGTTGCAGATATGTTTACAGTTCCTACCGCGCAATTCAAGGTAAGTGCTCTGTACGTCAGGCAAATCATAGACGTAAAATGTACTCAAAGTTTCTATCGCAGTGCAGGCTTGCGACAAACACTTGCCCACTGTAGCGCTAAACATTCCATTTTGACAAAGCTGTTCTTGCGTTGAGTTTGAGAATGCGGGCTCGGCGACAGTTTTGAACCGACAATTTATCTACATGAGTTAAATACAGAATCGGAAGATAGAAAGAGTAACATACAGCACATTCTGGGAGTCCTGTCGGCGCTTGAGCTGTCGCAACCCCGAATGAGAGGGCTATTATGCCGACCTGTAATTTGAGGCGCTCCATATTAGGAGAGCAAAACCGAGAACCTCAAGAGGAGACCCTTTGAGGAAACGGATCTCCTTTAAGAGTCTGACCTCGTTAGGAATTGTGGTCTGGAATGATTGACTATAGTGGCGTTTACGCCGTGACGATTCCGACTATTCCCAGCCAAGCCGAACTTAAAACAGTACCAAGGTTCTTAAATCCGGGACCAGTGCACCGGGTGGAGGAGATTATCCTTCAGCCACTTGACCTTTTCAGCATGAATAAGTCAGTGCCAGGGCTCTAGCATTCCGGTGCTCCATTGAGCTCAGCTGGGCTTACTTCATTGATCAACTGTGCGCAAATGAGGGCACTGGAGTTGTTCATGATCGTCATCATAGAATCAATGATATTGAAACGGCGAGATTATCAACACTTTCAGTCTCTGTAGATTGAATACAAGCTTATGGGACGTATATAAACATATCCTACATTCCTGGGATTCGTGGCAAACTGCGTGTTATCTGACCACCTGTAACATCATAAGCTGCGGCTAGATGCCGCTGACCCAGCTTCCGTCACTTCCTCCGAATAGAGACACAAGGCCGCTATTATGCATCGGACAATCTGGCCAGAATATCGCCTTGATAAGCTTCCTCAAGAGTATAGTCTTCGCCATTATTGCGATCAATTCCAACGTACTGGAATGCCTTGACCACTCCGTCTTTATCATATCCCATACCAATAAACAACTCGATCAAATTACGGTTGTACCCTCCGTAACTAGCACCACTGATGGTTAGTGTTACTGTGAATCTTAAGAGAATGGAGGGGCATCGGAAGAAACATACCTATCGGTTTCTGTAGCTGTGGCTCCTGCGTACTTTACAGCCCATTCCTGCGCCCTTTCTCTAAAGACAGAATTGTTCCTCAAAAACAGCGTATTTGCTTCTTCATTGATAGGGAAGTTTGAGTCAGGTTGCTGAAGCAGCTTGGCTATTGTGTTCAAGGTCGTCTTGATAGTATTGGTTGGTTCCCATGAGCCAAGAGCGCCTGGTGCAATCTCACCCTAGTGTTGTTAGTTTCAGGGTCTTCTAAAAGGCTATGATTTGCGCTGCGTGGTGTAATATCGCACCGTTTCACAATTGACATTCGGATGATATGTCTTTTGATTGAACTTCATTGACGGCTTCGCGAATGGATAGTCATCAGGAACCACCACGTTGATGGAGTAAGTGCCTCCAAAGTAAGGTGTATCTGGCGGAATTGGCAGAGAAGCCACGAGATGAGTTAAATCATCTTGGTTGTATGGACGCACGTTGACACCGGTATTTTGACAGTCCTGAAGTTCTTTGGCAATTCGCCTTAGACGTGAGCTCATCGCCGCTGCCATTTTAGAAGGATTAATTGAGAGATATTTTGGTGTGGGTCGCAGCAATGCGAGAAGAATTATAAATGAAAGAGAGTCTCTGATTTACTGAGAAAAAGGCAGGAGAGTAAGCTAAAAAGGTCGATAATACCACGTGTTGTTAAAGGAAACTGGAGAGCGTGAGACAGTTACATCGATTCTCGATTGGCCAGCCAAAGCCATAAAATGCAAAGTAGAGCACTATTACAGATTCGGAATACCAGAATAGTCTAGACCTGTAGACGCTACTGTTGCACGGGATCTAAGACTATTGGGATAAGTTAGCCTATTTAGGGTACCTATTTCTGCTTGAGACTGGCATTAGCAAGTAGAACCTTTAATCCTATTAATAAATTTAATAGTTACATGTATATTAATAGGTACTAAATCTACCTTAAATAATTATATTAAAAGGCAGGGTAGCTTTAATTAGGCTAGCTTCCTAAATAAGGATATAATGCTTTATAAGTATAAAAGGAGCTTTACTTTCCCTTTAAATAAGATAGAAATTAAAGCTCTTTTAACCCTTCTTATATAACCCTGCTCTACATGCTATAAATTAACTACAAGATAATAACAGGTTACTCTCAGAACTAGCGATAATGAGATACAGAGGGTCATAGCCTGAAAACACCCGTTGTTTGAGCCAGTATAGCCTCCAATGTCTGCCCTGCTGGCTAGATGTCATGGTACTAACCAACTCATGTAATATCCAGTATAACCAGGTATTTGATCTCAAGCACGTCAAAGGTACTTCATTGACCTATCCAGCCTTACCAATGCAGCTTTCCAGTGTCCATGGCCTCTTCCCAGTTTTCAATGCCTCAAGCTCATCCTTAAAGTCCTGTTTCCAGGCATCCTCCAAACGACTGGGATTCCAACCAACAAGTCGTTTCAACTCAGTACCTTTCATCGACTTGGTACCCGCCCATCCGCGTTCTGCCATATCAACAAGGCCAGCTGTGATCTCATCCGCCAGCTCTTGTAAAGTAACATCCCGAACCTCCTTTGACGGAGGCGTATCTTGACGAGGTAAAATTCCTTCATCGAACGCGGCATCAAGACACCTTTGCATGATCTCGGTCTGGAAAGCCCTCCCGACAGCTGGAAACAGAATGCCATTCTTTCCAGTTGGAATGTAGCCTACTCCACGGTCTTCCCGCTCCAGAATAGTTCGAGTGAGAAGTACAAAGGCGTCAGCAAGATCCTCAACATGTACCCAGTCCCAGTTCGCAGTCTCGTTCAACTTGAACCCATGTCCGTGCTGAATAACGTAGCGCATTATGATTGGTATAATGATGCCCTGTTGGTTGAAAATTCCTTTACCAGTCCCAAAGATCACTGGCGTATTGAGGCTGACAGCTTGCACGCCAGTCTCTCCAGCTGTAGTCAAGACACGAACCTCGGTGGTTCTCTGAGGATAAGGCTCTCGCAAGTCCTCAGACTTCAAAAACTCATAAACAGCATTTCCGTCCGTATCATTCCATTCTCTATCCGGATACGCTTTTTGAGTAAGTGGCCGATCAGCTAAATTGCTACAACCTGAAATGTGCAATAGCCAAGGCGGGGGAACACCTGGTTCAACGCGACGAGAGAGGCCCCGCACAAAAGCTTCGGCTCCGTCTGGAATAAAACCCGAGCCAGTGTTGATGATAATCTCGTAATTGGATGCAATATCTCTGATATAGTCGATGTCATGGAGACCAGCCCATTGAATGGGATTCACACGGTCGCCGTAAGCCGAGCGAAGTTTGGCGGCAGCGTCATCACTTCGAATGAGGAGATCGATGGTGAGGCCTTTTAGAACCTCATCTTGGGCTTTTACGAGGTGGTCAAGAATAGTACCACCAACATAGCCTGTTGCACCGGTAAGAAGGATCCTTTTAACAGGGAGGCGAAACATGATGATTCAGAAGACTCAAATGAGGTCACAGCTGCCCAGGAAAAATGAAACAGATTTGATGTCAGCTTCAAGTTACCATTCCAATGGCTAAATATCTAACTCTAACTAGATCCACATGCTGACTGCCATCTGCCCAATAACCTGGCGCCTGGTAGCGAGGACCAGGTTTCAATCTCGGTTGGCTGCTGCTTGCAGGGATGATATCATGCAATATGATATGTGATTGAATGTGACGGGCCATAAATGCAGACCGAAAGCCCGGTTGGAAAAACCCCGCAAACGTTGCAATTTTCTCTCAATTTTACTGTAACCATGGCAGATGACGAGAGTCCAAGCCCAAACCAGGGCCCTGTAGCTGAAACTCAGTCTCCACTAAGAGAAGATCCTTTGGAAGTTGACGTGCGTTCCCGTGGATTACTTCTGTTGAGCACCGTGCTAACTAAATCCAGGAAGAGGAAACTCTAGATAATGATTCCACATACAATCTGTCGTGAGTCATCAGCAACAATGGCTCTCGCCCAACTAACATCATTTCGCAAAGGGAGGGGTCTGTCAGCCAGACGTCATCAATCAACTCCAGCATTCTCAACTATAGATACGTGGTAAAGTTTACCTGACGACCCAGCCACCCGATTTACTAATAGTCGACCAAGAACGGCCGCCGATATCATGCTTTTCGTGAAGGTGCCTACTTCGTGGTACGCAGAACTTTAACGGCTAAGTATAATTGAGATTGTAATGCTGATGTAACCTCTCCCAGCCCAACGATGAAGAAGAGCAAACGCGAATGGACTTGGTTCATCACATTTACTCCCTGATGCTAGACGGTGCTTTATTCTTGGCGCCTATTGGTGACCATCCTCAGCGTGTTCTAGACCTGGGAACTGGCACCGGTATCTGGGCGATGGACTTCGCAGAGTGAGTCAATTATTATGTGACAGAAAGTCTTTCGCATGTTTTATCCTTGCTAACCTTGCTTTCTAGTGACTTTCCCTCTGCTGAGGTCCTCGGGACTGACCTTAGCCCTATCCAACCACAGTGGTATGGCAACTATCCTCGTGTCTTTGGTTAGAAGCTGACTAACTAAACCGTAGGACGCCACCAAATTGTCGATTTGAAGTAGACGATTTCGAGGCTGAATGGCTTTATCACACGCCCTTTGACTTCATCCACGCACGGGAGCTAGAAGGCTGTATTAGCGATGACAACAGGTTCTTCCAGCAAGCGTTACAGCACCTGGCCCCTGGCGGTTACATTGAAATGCAGGCAGTCGCGGCACCCTTTTTATCAGACGATGGTACGGACGAAAAGGCCGTCAATGCCCAGCTGTGGCTTAAGACCCTGTGTGAGGGATCTGCCAAGTTCGGCAAGCCAATTGATTGTGCTCCTTTGTGGAAGAATAAGCTGATAGCTGCTGGCTTTGAGAACGTACGGGAAGAGATACGCAAGGTATGCACGAGACTCAACTACCGTTTAACCAATATCTAACATTCCAACAGATGCCACTCGGGTCATGGCCCAAAGACCCAAAGCTCAAGGAAATTGGCAAATATCAGTCCATCCAAGAGGCTAAAGCCATTGAATCATACACACCGCAGATCTTCTCGGCCGTGCTTGGATGGTCACAGGAGGAAATACAGGTTTTTATGGCCAAGGTCAAGAATGAGATCAAGGATCCTTCGATTCACCTTTATCTCCCTGTTCATTTTCTTTGGGGAAGAAAACCTGCATCTTGATACTTCCGTTTGTGGAGTAGCTGGATTGGAGATTGAGGCATAAACCACCATCATTTAACATTTACACATAGGATGGTGATGATATCTATGCTTTGCTTGATAGTGTCTATAGTATTCAGTCACAGGGAGATCCGAAGTCTCTTCAACTTTCTATGTAATATAAGACACCATACTTGGAGTGTCCAATCTGATACCAGCATAAATGCATTGTTTCTCTTTCAAATCCTAGACCGTATCTCGCCGGTACAGTTTCAGAAAGCTTTTAATCTAGTACGCCTCCACCGCTGCTGCAGCTTGGGATTAGACTGGCACTACTGGAACAAGTTAACCCCGTTTAGGGGACTCGTTTTGCTGCTTGAAAGCTGCATCGGCGAGTGGAGAATCTTTAATCCCTTTACCAATTAAACGGTCACGGGCACGTTTGCAGGCCCCGAAGCTGGCTAATTAACATCACGATAACGATGACTTGCTCTCGGAACCAGCGCCAATGAAATGAGCTTGCTACGCGCTCTACAGGACACCATACAATGCCGATCCTCGAATTGAGCCAGTATAAACTGCTGGCCTAGAGGCTAGACCAGACTCCTGCAGAAAGTGGCTGTTACAGACCCTGGGAATTGAGCGAGAGCTGAAAATATCCCTGCTGCACACTAACCCATCTGGAATAATACACTACTGCGCCTCGATAGGCAATCACAACGGCTGTCAGTTCCCCCGGCCCCAGGGTGCGAAGTTACCTGAGGGCTGTCGAGGCAGACGGGAGATGGTCTGATTGGGATGAGCATGCGTCGAGCTTGAGCTCCCGTTATCTTAGTTCCCGCACTCCACAGCCTTAACCTTCTTCCCCCATTATTCTGAGTATAACTGGGAAAACGCGTGGAATCGCCATGAGCGCCATTTTTGGGACCCAGGCCCGTGACGAAGCGCAACAGCTTATAGAAAAAATCGCTGTCGGCCATGGCTATATCGAAGCGGCAAAGTTGGATGCAATGCCTGCCGATATACGACGAGTAGTGGAGGAAGCCTTAAAGAGCATTTCCAAGTCTCATGCCGCCGCTACAGAGTAAGCCACCATCTCCAGATACTCCCCACGTCTAACCTCTTGCTAGGCTTGTACAGAAGTTAGCTGCGGGGAACATCAATGTCGCTTTCGAGCTGCTCCAGAATGCGGACGACAACCAGTACACACGCGCAAAAGCCGCATGCGCGAATCCAGGTGTTCAGTTCATCGTTACTCCAGATATGGTCATTATTGGCAGCAACGAAGACGGCTTCACTGACAGCAACGTCAAAGCTCTTTGCGATTTCGGCAAGTCTACCAAGGATGGCACGTCGGGCTACATCGGACAGCCAGACGTAGGTTTCAAGTCTGTGTTTACTATCGCTTCCAAGGTTCAGATAGAATCTGGGCCATTCTCATTCTACCTTCAACATGAGGACGGAGATTCTGGCATTGGAATGGTTCGACCCCACTGGACCGAACCACCTGTTCTTCCCGAACATGTAAGGGACCATGAAGCATATGGCGGTCTCTTCGGAAACCGGACCAGGATCATCTTGTTTCTAAAAGAACAGAACAGAGAGAATCTGCGGAGTAGCTTTATAAACCAGCTCTGGGATACGCCAGACAGTGTGCTACTCTTCTTGAGAAACCTACGATCACTGAAGATTACGGTACTGGGTGAGGACAACAAAGTTCAGCGCTCGAAGGACGTGCTTCTCGATAGAGACTTGTTCGGTTCTGGGACTCGAATCACGACGGCAAAGAAGCTCGGCCCAACTAAGCTCAAGATATGGAATCGCTATCTCCTCTACAAATCAACGGCAACAGGTTTGCCTGCCAACCCGAACCGAAGATCTGCTCCAGATTCCTCAGCAAACACCTCCAGTGCAGAAGTGGTACTGGCGTTTCCTGTAGATGAGAAAGACGAGCCGATTATCGAAATTCAGAAAGCATTTGCCTTTATGCCAGTCTCTGAAAGCGGATTGAGTGTAAGCATATCCGCCCATATCACTTGGATCCGCCACTAACAAATGATCTAGTTTCTTATTCACTCTGACTTCGTTACCGATGCCACGAGACATAAGTTTGTTACTTTCTCAGACAGAAATGTTAAACTCAAGACGGCTGTCGAGGAAGCAGTCGTAAAGGCAGTCCAAGACCTCTGCAAGAAGCCTGGCACAAAATACAAATGGATGCGTTTCCTTCCCCAGATCAATCGAAATAGCATAGATCCATTCTGGCTCCTATTCGACAACACTCTGAGATCAAAAATTTCCAACATACCACTTTTGCGTACAAGAAGCGAGAAATTTGGCAGTCTCTCAAAGATAGCCGATCTCAAGCGCCTTTCTGTGGATGAATTAGACCAACATGGCGCGCCGCTTTTGCCTGATCTGGAACAAGAG
The DNA here is from genome assembly GCA_013396025.1 of Fusarium phyllophilum. Lineage (NCBI taxonomy): Eukaryota > Fungi > Ascomycota > Sordariomycetes > Hypocreales > Nectriaceae > Fusarium > Fusarium phyllophilum. The sequence goes on along the minus strand of JAAOAQ010000123.1, from coordinate 26,995 downwards.
TTGTACCCGTCTTCGGGATACGAACCCCAGGACCTCGATATTCTCATTCATTATGGATTAACGTACATGACGAACTCGGGAGTCTTATTGAGGTTGCAAGATTTTACCGAGCGTCTTGATTGGAAGACGAGAACCTTTGAGGAGCGAGACGAAGATTGGCATGCCAGACTGGCGCGTCTTATCCTCAAGCTTTGGAATGATACGCAACAAGACTACAAGACTGCCCTTAGATACTTGCTTCTCATTCCCCTTGCTTCTGGAGATCTCAGAATGGCCGGTTCTAACGAGGGGGAACACCGATTTTATAACAACATGATCGAAGGCATCCCCATCCCCGGAGATCTGGATTTCCCAATCCTTTTACCCGCTGCCGCGGCAAATATGGATTGTCGGAAGCTTTATGAGGTATTCGGCCCGAAGACTCTTGCTGCTCAGCAAGTCCGAGAAAAGATCATAAACGTGTATAAAGATCCTGTCCAGGTGGCTAAGCTCGACCTGACCAAGTCAAGGAACCACCTTGTGTTTCTCTATCGAATCGAGCCGAAGGACTTCATCAACAAAGAGGAGCAAGAAGTCATGGTTGTTTTTGACCATAAGCTACGCATTAAGCGTCCAAAGCATGAGTATGTCTATCTTCCTGGTGAAGGACCAGTGGCCCCCGGCAAAATCCTCAATCCTCCATTCCCAGAGGGACTCGAGCCACCAGATGTATCCCTCCTGCATCCAGCCTATCTCGAGGATCCACCAAGCCCATCCGCTGGCAATGAGAAACCATGGACCCAATGGCTATATCACATTATCTACTGCGAAGAAAAGATCCAGTTGTTCTCTGTTCGAGATCCCCCGGCAGATGCCGATAAGACATACTCACCAGAGTACCAATATCTCGTCAAAGCCTATCCGGGTCTTACACTTCATAGACTCATGCTGAACTTTCAAAAGCCAGAAGTCAAAAAGCAGTGGGTCGATGATAAGAAGGGCACTGCTTTAATGAAAAGAATGGAGTTTCTCTGCACGGATGGTATAAGACATCCTTTGGAGGAGACTCTGCTTCCGCTACCAAAACTACTAGAGAGCTATGAGAAAGGCTTTGCATCAGTGGATAGCATGCCGTTTCTTAAGCTTGGCGAGCCTGTGAAGGATGATGACGTGCCTGCATGGCTCGATTTGGCAAACCATTGTGGTATCGGGACTGAAGACGATACCAAGTTCACCCTGGCAATGTTGGGCTCTATTTCAAGAGGTACTGCGGAAACAACGGGTGATATTTCACAAGTTGTTACTGGCTTGTACCTCAAACTGCATTCCCAGGTTCCCGACGCCTCTTTGAGTGCTACCTTTGCGGTACAAACACAGATCAGGTAAGTTGCTGTTTCCGGCCTTGATAGCTCAGCGTGAACATACTAACGATACTAGAAACTTCTTCAGCAACCACAAATGTATTCTCTGTGCGCCACTGAGCCCATTGGATGGGAAAGAACTGGCTCGCTGGGTGAACAAGTCCGCATGCCTGTGGCATGCGCCTGAGAGCATTAATGTTTACAATCCCCTGCAGTCTTTATGGTCCCCAGTGATGGCCAGCATGGAGCCCGCAGATGGCAAAAAGCTGGAGGATTTCTTCAGCCAGACTCTTGCCATTCGAGACATGACCCACCACGACGTACTCAGTGAGCTAGGCTACTTATCTCGTTCGTTAGATCAAACGAAAGATCACTCAGGGGTGGTAAAAGAGCTTTACAAGATCCTTCAGGCACAGATAGAAAGCCTCAACGAGATCAGCACGCTTAACATAAAGTACGGACTGAGAATCATAACCTGTTAATCCTACATAACTATTACTGACGAAGTTGTAGGCAAAGCTTTCGGGATACCCTGCTCATCTACTCACCTTGCAAAACGGTCAGGAAGTGGTATAAAGTCTCAGAATGTGTCTGGTCTAGCGAGGGTGCCAGCGAGGATGAGATTAGTCTGGGATCACTCTACCCAGACTTTTCGTCCCTCTTCGTATCCTTTCTCGATGTTCCCAAGATGAGTGCCTCCCTCGTCTATCAACATCTCCTGAATGTTGGAAATACTATCCAGCCCATTCCGGACCTCAAGAAGCTATTTTGGTCGCTCCGCGATAATTTGGCTGCTAACAAAGGATCTTCAAGTGTCTATGCGGACAAGATAAGAAGTTGTCGAGTCTTTCCGGTTAAGCTGCCGTCTGGCGAGGTTCAGCCAATGAATGTACTGGGAGATTTCTGTATAAATGACAGACCTATATACGCAGCCGCCCTGAAGGACCAGGCCAACTTTCTCGACTTTTCTGTTGAGGAGATCCATCGTCTTCAGCCAGTCATCGAGTGGTTGCGCTTGACCGAGCGATACCTCTCAAAGGTCATAACAGAAAAGACAACGGTCGATGGATCTCAAGGCACTGAGGATAAGGTTCTGGTCCATGATATCGCTAGCAAATCTGCTGCACTTGCTATGTTCGTCAAGCAACTTCTCAATCAACTCTTTTCCAAGCTAACAAGACCAAATAGGGTCTCTACGCACTTCGGTGATGGCAAACCCACGTCAAGAAGCTACAACCTTCAAGATACGATACGCAATGTACAAGTGTTCCGTCATCCGAACATAAAGACCAGCATCACTTGGTATCATGGCTTCAAGACCATTACAGTACCGCTTGCGAAAAGTGGAATGCACTTTAAATCGGCGTTATTCGCCAAATGGCAGTTCTACGTTCCGGAAGACGATGACGATCGCGATTTCTGCATGGCAAGTGAGTTTCCGCGGATGTTAGCTGCTCAACTTCTAGACTGTTCATTACACGCTGTCAATCCTCAGGCGGTGATGATCACTGCCAGTGTCCTTCGGGCTAAGCCTTCTAATGTTGGACGTATCCTCCAGCATTATGGGATATGCGAGGCGGGAATATTGCCAGATTATACTCCGGAACCACCACGTACACCAGAGAGGCGACGAGACAATGCTGCTCCCTCGCCTTCTACATCACCGCATTCAGTCATCAGATCTCCTGTCCCTGCTGTCAGCGCTGCACAGGTAATCCGTGACGCCACTACTCCATTCCAAGCCTTGCTTATCCAGGCTGTCAATGTCGCGCGCATCTCGACGTTTCCGCACAGGAATTCGGTCTTTGATATGACTGCAATGTCACAAAGTATTGCGGAGAGTACAGCTCGCTCCGGGCTGTTCAGATTCTATGTCGGAGACCAGACGGAGTGGCAGCGAATGGTTGGTGCTGCAGGGGAGTTATACGTAAGTTCTCTGGTCTTGTGGAAGGATATTTCGTTTCTAATCATGGATCCTAGGTCTTTGAGCTCCTTTCTACTATTCCGAATGCCTTGCCCGGATGGTCTCGAGATAATTGGCAAAGTACTGTCAGACACCATGCCAGTATACACCCTGACTACAACTCTCTCGGTAGCTGGTACGGATCAGAGCAAGGGGATCTTTTCTTTGATGACAAGACAGGAACATTCACCAGCTATTTGATCGAAAAGGGGTATCTGGAGGATAGTTGGAGAAAGGAGCGACCGGAGTATTACATCGAAGTCAAGACCACGACGTCGGCTCGACTCGATACGCCCTTCTACATGAGTAAACACCAGTACGCACGGGTAATGTTTTCAGTCCCTCGTATCCCCATATGCCTACTAACAGGATTCTAGATGCAGTCATTTGGTGAAAGTGTGAACACCGATACACAGCGTCGAAAGGTCTATATCCTTTTCCGGGTGCACGGCTTAGAGTCAGGCCAAGTTGGCTTGAGGATATTCGTCAATTTGGAGGCTCTACGCAAGAGTGGAGATCTAGTATTCGAGGCTCAGAGTTGGACCGTTACCCCAAGAGCAGGAATGTAACTTGTATGAAGAAGCGATGTATTGATAACAGTATTTTGAGCAGGCCTTACGCTTTCCCGTTAATCTGCTTGCCTCCTTTTAGCCAGTTCATAGCTATCGCTGGTTGATTTTGGCGTCCAGATTCTTCATCGGCCCTTTCGGGTGTATTCTTCAACCAAAGAACCCAGCAGATCATCAAAACGGCGGTAACAGGGATGACAATTGCGAAGTAAATCCTCACCTGCTGATTCTTGGATTTAAAGTCAAACATGTTAGTGGAGAACATGGTGGCGATGAAGGCTCCAGGTAGGAAAAGAATCGTCAAGATAGAGAGCGTCTTCATTGCCTTGGAGTCTCGGAGTGATTCTCTAGCCAACCTAGCTTGTAGGTAGCTGTCGTGCTGCGTGATCAGGTTGTATAACTATCATGGCCCTTGTCAGCTCCGAAAAGGGCAAAAATAAACATGTGCGGCACTTACGACGTTGCGTTGACTCTCGATCTTTCCGGGCAGACTCTCAATGTCTAAATCACGACTCTGAGACATTCCGGAGTATATCTCCACCAAAACCCTCAGCTTACTGTCTTTCTTCAAGTCCTTAAGCAGACAGCTACCCAGCTCTTCCTCAAACTTTCTCCGTCGACCAAGCTCAGCAAGACTCATGCTACACCTGTGTAAAGTCATGCTCAACTTGCGGTACAGCCTACTGGCATCATCTAACTTGCCCTCTTCTTGCAAGTGCTCAAAAAGTTTGTCATCTACCTCGCTAACGTCCTTCTGAATAGAGTCGATAGCTTCTTTGGTAGCCTCATAGTGGGACGCGAATAGCTGTAAAGGTAGCAAAGCTTGGTGATGGCCATGTGCTTCAACCAGCTTACGGACGTCTCGGAAGATATCTGTCAGCTTGACATCCGCATCTACTTGAATGACACCAGATAGTTTGATCGACCCTCCTGCTTGATTGCTATCTACCAAAGTGTAGAGAAGCAAAGACCAGAAGCCTGTACTGTAGAATGGTGTTTGAATGATATAAACTAGCCACGTTCAGTTAGTGAAGATTGGGAACTCGGCGAGCGGAAAGGCTTGCGCACGTTTCAAAGCTTTCCCGTCATCTTGGCTATTAAATACTTGGCAGGCTCCACGATCGTGCTGACGAAAGATTAGATAGTCAGGAGGGAGATCGAAGAAATCGGATAGAAGCTCAAAAGGCAGCTTGTCGAAAAGACCTTTCAATTTAGCGAAGGTCGTCAGCTTACTCGCGCTAGACTGCATTGCACTGAGTAGACATATTAGTAGCGGCTAGCGAGCTCGTAGTGTTGAGGACGTACACCAAGTTACAGAAATGGGTTTTGCGTGATTGTTGCGGTACTTGTTGTACATCTAGGCTATCTTGGGAGTCTGGTGCTGACTGATCAAGAGTCTAAAAAAAGAAGTCAATACTATATGTCTCATGTGAGAGCGGCTCAGTGTCATACAGGTGTTTCTGAGATCCAAGAGAAGTACTCGTTCAGGTCGTCCCGGCCTAGTGACCTGTCCAATTTAGGCCGAGCATCTATATTCTGGCCGTTGTCCCACAGATCAATGAACCATGATTCGACCTTATACTTCACCGGCTTGGTTTCCGCCGATCTTTCCTCCAGTAAAACTTGGTTGACAGCCTGGCCTATAGTTCGGCGACGCGGAACGTTGTCCATGGGGATGGTGTTCTGCACTCTGTAGAGCTGTGAGAGATCAACTGATCCAAGGTTATCCGAGTCCACAGCTGTTAGATCTTTTGATATCAGAGGGGATGCGCCGGGATCAAATATTACAGGGTCATCTTCACTCTCCAGCACAAGACCTGGTGCGAATTCGAATGAGCGCCCTGAAACATCAGCATTGGCATTGATGTTGGCCTTGAAGATTTCGTCGGTTGTTCGCTCAAGTAAAATAGCTGTTTGCAGATATAAAGGAACACCTGCTTTGACATTTGCGTCCTGCATAACGCTCCAGTTCGCGACGTTTGGTGCACCTACAGCTTTTCTTCCGGGGGATTTGAGGCCAGTGAACACAAACCATGATTTTCTCTCTGTTGAGAATATTCGCCCAAACTCCAAGCCCAATCTAACGCCCACTCCACCGCTGGCGTCAGCTGTTTGTTCGGTGGCATCACCAAGCTTCGGAAAGTAAGAACTCTAACATCGGATGCGGGGACACGCCGGAGGCTAACTTACAATGGCGCCCGCACCGTCAGGCCCAATTGCAGAAATAGTTGGATAGCCATGATCTCCATAGATTTCAACTGTGATGTCTACTGATTTAATCCGGACGTTCTTCCTTTGAGGTGTAAACCTGAATGATAAGACCAAGAGCGTAGCTGGCTTATCTTTCCCCCCACTCATGTATCCATGGATGGCTCCAATAAGCTGGGATTGAATGTCGTAAGAAGACGAGGTTCTATCGATAATATCCCGACGCTGGAAGGGATCCTCTGGGTGGTTTTGAGCCATAGTGCTGGCGCGAGAGAGGCGAAGTAGAATATTCGATCGGCCAGGCTTAATAGCTTGATGATTGTGAAAGTAAGTTGAGGAAATGCATTGAGGGGGTTGTGCTTGCTGACAGAATGTCATCGATCAATCCCTGCAGTGACGGATGCTGTGAGCCAATACTTCGCCATGAGTATGCAGCTACGGACAGGGGTCTTTTCAGCTCTGCAGGCTCTCTTATGCTTCGAACCTACGCATCATACTCCGTAGATAACCCATGCATTTCCTGGAAAACATTTGATTAAAGTCTAGCTAATCACAATTTGCCCAGAAACACCACCAAGGCGCATCTAAGAATTAGTAGGCATGCTCGTCAACTTCTCCCCCGTGCTCGCCTCATCCGCCCTCCAAAGCGAAGTCACAGTCTTCCACTGCGTATAAAACCTCAATCCATCCTTTCCATAAAAGTTGGCAAGACCAGTTCCAGCCACACTGCGCTTGTTTCCTGTGAAAGAAAACATAGGCAGAGGCACGGGGATCGGCACATTAATGCCAACCTGTCCAGCGTCGATTTCTTGTTGGAAGAGAGAAGCCTTGGCTCCAGAGTTTGTGAAGATGACGGCTCCGTTACCCCAGGCGTTGGAGTTGATGAGGTCGATGCCGTCTTTGAGGGTTTCTTCTTCCATGCAGAGGAGGACGGGGCCGAAGATTTCTTCTTTGTAGCATTCCATGTCGGGACGGACGCCGGAGATGACTGTAGGACCGACCTGTATCATGTTAGCGACTTGGTTATGTGTGGAATGCGGTTGACTTACCCAGTTGCCATCAGGGAAACCGTCAGGCTTATATCCTCGACCATCAAGAAGAATCTTAGCACCCTCCTTCTCGGCACTTGTGATAAGGGAATTGCAACGATCGCGACTCTGGGGAGTGATCAAAGGTCCAAAATCCGACTTCGAGTCAAAGCCACTTCCAGCGATATGATTCTTCGCCTTGGCAACAAGATCAGGCAACCATTGCTTCGCATCTCCGAGAGTGACCAAAACACTCAAAGCCATGCATCGTTGCCCGGCGGCCCCAAAAGCAGCTCCAGCAATCGAATCGAGAGCGTGATCTTTGTTAGCGTCTGGGCTCAAAAGAGCATGGTTCTTTGCTCCAAGGTTTGCTTGCACGCGCTTTCCGTTCGCTGAGCCTCGTTGGTAGATATATTCTCCAGCCTTGTTGGATCCCACGAAGGAAATAGCTTGAATCTCGGGCTCATCAAGAAGGAAGTTGACTGTATCCTTTGATCCATGGACAACGTTGACGACACCAGGTGGAAAGCCAGCTTCTCTGCAGAGCTCAGCGATCATCATAGCAGCACCCGGATCGCGTTCCGACGGCTTGACGATTATGCAGTTACCTGTGACTGTCGCTACCGGAAGAGACCACAGAGGGATCATAGCTGGGAAGTTGAAGGGGCAAATGGCTGCAACAACGCCCAACGGGTTTCGGTAGGAGCGTGTTTCCATATCCTTCGCAACCTCGAGGACTTCCCCGCCAAGCTGAGTCGTGATTCCGCAAGCTGTCTCACAAACTTGCAATCCACGAAGAACATCGCCCTTGGCATCAGCAAAAGTCTTTCCTTGCTCTGTGACAATGCTTGTCGCAAGGTTATCCATATGCTCGCGGATCAAATGCGTCAGCTTAAACATTATTTGCTGCCGCTTAATAATGCTCGTCCTCTTCCATCCCGGAAACGCCGCCTTGGCTGACTTCACTGCTTCTTTAAGTTCGTCATTGGTACTCTCAGGAACACGCGTGATGACATTGTTGGTCGCAGGGTCATGAACTTCGATCCATGACGACGTCTTTGAAGAGACGAGTTTGTTGTCGATGAAGTTCTGTGTGTCCTTTGGCTTGTCCAACTTTTCGTGGTTGCCGGGATAAATAACAGACTGATAGATTGAAGTTGAAGGCATTTTGAGATAGACGTTGTTGATAGATGGAAGAAACAAAGAAGGGATAGAATGATATGGTGAGGCGGAGACCTTCCCGATATAGGAGCAAAGAGCGGTCGCCTCCGTTCGGGACAGACCGACAATTACCCCGCACTCTACCACGGAGAGTGTCTTGTGACGGCTTATCAGTGTTGGCGGGGCCGATAACCGTTATCGTTGGAGCCTATCGGAGTAGGTTATCAGAGACATTGATGATCGTGTAACCGTTGATTTTCGTTGGTCTGCACGATAGGCTTCGTCTAATCTCCGTTGAATTTGGAGACTGGTATCATGACGCTGAGTTCAGCCTACGATTGAGGCGAGAGCGCTGTCTTCACTCTTGATTCCTTTGGCCCGGCAATACTCCCCACTGGACTCCACTACTCCAACTAAGCTTCACACTAGCCTGTTGCCTTAGTCAGGGGACTCAGGGCATCTTGTTTGATAGCCGGGAGAGTGTCTCAGAGGCCTTGGGCGGATGTCCATGGTGTTATTCCTTAGATGTTGCTATAAAGCGAATATAAACGTCCAGCCACTGGGCTTTGCTGTAAACCTTCTGATCATAAATCCACACGCATGGTACCTGATTGATTAGTGTTTATCTTAACTATGCCAGCAGCCGGCATATAGGGTTAGCACCATTCACCCCCAAAATGTTCCGTATTCTGGACATATGCCAATCTGGTCTTCGGGGGATCGACCACCGAGATGCAAGCAATGGCTTCCTATTTTAAGTCCAGCAATACCCCAGGTTTGTTCTAAGGTCCCCAGAAATTCAGGTACTGTCTTTCATGCCAATTCTCCCTCCAAAATGAAGCTGCTCGCTTTGGTTTCCATCGCCAGTTCGCTGCATGCAGCAGCAGCGGCACCTTCAGCAGACAAACATTCTCAAAAGAAGTTTGACTTTGCCAAGATTAACAAAATCGTGTCTTTGTAAGTCTATTTTCAATCTGCTACTTGTAGTTGTTATAAGTCTGACTATGCAATCAGCGGTGATTCATGGACGGACACTCGGTTCAATACCTCTGGCACCCAGCCTTCCATCTCCAACCCGTTCGGAAATACCGGAAAGACAAGCTCTAATGGTAAAATGTGGCCAATGTACTTGACAACGCAATACAACCAGTCGTCCGTTTTGCTATATAATATGGCAGTCGGTGGTGCCGTCACTGATGTCAACATTGTCAAAACTGGACCCAACGACGTGGTCACTCAAGTCAATAGATTTGACGCCTATTTACAACAACTTGGGCCAAAATTCTTTAGTCCGAAGCGTACCCTGTATACAGTATTTATCGGCATCAACGATATATACCGTACCATCAATGACGCTGACCAGGATGAGACAGTCGTCAAAATAATGGAGCGCCTAGACCAGCTTACAACTGACCTACACGGCCACGGCGCTCGCCAATTTTTGTTCATCTCGACGCCGCCGCAGTCTCTTTTCCCAAACAACGTCCCAAAGCCCATCGCACCAACTCTCAAAGCGGCATCTGAAAACTGGAACACGCAGCTTAACAAACTCTTGAAACAGCTCAACCGCAAATTGTCTCACAGCACCTTTTTCCTGTTCGACATTGTCCCGTTGATCACAGCTGTTACTGAAGATCCGGCTCAATTTCCCGAGACCGCGGTATACAAGAGTACGGGATTCTGTGCAGACTACAAGAGGTAAGATGACCTACTCAATATTTTGACATGATCTGTGCTAATAATGATAGTGGTACTATTACACCGGACTTCAAGTCTGACAACTGTGAATACAACGCATCGGAGTACATGTACATCGACGGCGCTCATCCAACACAAGCGTTTCATCAAATCTTGGCTAAGAAGATCGCGGAGCAGTTGGCTGCTGGTCGAACCATTACCCGACCTTAATTGGGCTCAAAACAGTTAATTAACTTGAAGTCTTTCCCAGAACATGTGGCAAATAAGTTAATGACATAGCACATACAATGAATATACTATACCCGCAGATTAGGCTAAAAAAAAGACCAGCTTCCCCGCGTATAACCTTGTCTGTTGGGGGCATCACAGAAGCATTCTGGAAGTCTCGGCATAGAAAGGGCCGAGCCTAAATTGAAACCATTTACAGATCGACATGCGAAGCCCAGAAAGAGATCGTGAGGTCAGTGCCGCATTGTAATGATAGCTCGTCAGGTTGGCTCTGGACCTGCGACTTGATCCATTCGGGAGTTCTGTCTGTGCCCAAAGAGTAATTGTCGTCAGTCTGTTACCAACCCTTTTCTTGATAATGAAATCAATAACCCATTCCATCATCCAAATTCAGATTAAGATAAGTTTATTCTATGACGTCGATAACTCAACTCAAGAGAATTATACTGACGTTCTAGCTTTTGTCTTCTTAAACAAGCAGGTTAAACGTATATCAAAACGGCAATTGGTTGAGATTGTTCCGGTCTGAATGGGGTCACGCATTGACCTCGACTTAAGTGTAAATCGTGTAGGAATACGAGGCGATAGCAACAAAAAGTCCACTGATCTTTCCATACGTGGACACTATAGGTTAAGTAATCTGTCATCATCAACGCTATGCTTTTTACGATCACGAGAACCATCTAAAATTAGTTCCGGCTCAAATACGAGGTTTTGAAACCAGGAACTGGGCCCGACCGTTCTAGCCGATTTCACCGGACTACAAAATGTTTCCCCTTTCACTTGCGTGATTCTCGACCTGCCAAGACCTGTCTTTCACTTATAGATCTCTTCGCTCCCGTCTTGGCGAGGGGTCATTCAAGCAATGCATTCTTACGCGACACTCGTTGCTCTTCTGAGCGCGCAGATCGTCAGTGCGCTTCCTCAATCGCAATGGGAAGCTGTGTCTGGGGATGAAGTGGTTCGCGCTGCTGTCGCGTTCCATCAGCCTAAGCTTGCGGAAGCTGAAGCTTTGTTGATGGATATCTCGGATCCTCGTTCAGAGAAGTTTGGGCACTATCTTGAGCTCAGGGAAGTCGTATGTTTCTCTCCAATCTGCTTCAGAGTCTCTCCCCTGACAACTTTCTAGCAAGACTTTTTCAAACCCAGCGACAGCTCACAAAAGAAAGTCCTGCAATGGCTCGAAGATGCAGGTATCGACTTGTCATCTGTGCATCTTAAGAAGGCAGCCGCTGTCCTAGAGTTCTCAGCTCCTGTCAAACAACTTGGAAAGATGCTTGGAGCTGGCGTTCATGTTATGCACAACGATGCGACTGGCGAACTTCGCCTCGAACCTACCGACCACGCAGTTCCATCTGCAATTGAGGACGATGTTGAATTCATTGCTTTGGCTCCATCTCAGAACACTCACAAGACCAAGCGCAGCCGTGCAGTCAAGCCTGTTCTAAATACCTTGCCACCGCCGTACAAACTCCCAGTGGCAGATGATCTGCGCAACTGTAGCGAAAGTTGGACTCCAGCCTGTATCCGAAGTAAGTCAATAGAGAAATGTTTGCCGTTCACTACTGACTGATATCAGAGCTCTACGGTGTTCCTCTTGGAACCAAAGCCGCAAAGAATAACTCCCTGGGTCTCTTTGGATACGGCGACCCTTATCGGCCCGCTGACCTCAATCAATTCTGGGCCAAGCACGCACCCTTCATCCCCAAGGGAACAAAGCCCATAGTCAAGAGCATAAACGGCGCCGAGGCAGAAGGTGAGCCCATTGAAGGCGAAGAGTTACTCGACATCGAAATGTCATACCCGATCGTTTACCCCCAGACTGTTACCATGTTCCAGACCCCCTATAACAACGCAGGAGGTCTTGCAAATGACTTCCTCGACGCTGTTGATGCAAGCTACTGCAAGTACGACGGAGGCGATGACCCTGAACTTGATCCCAGGTTCCCTGTTTTTGGTGGCTTCCAAGGGCCTGCTATGTGCGGCAAGTACCAGGTCACAAATGTGGTTTCAATCTCCTTCGCGATTGATGAGCAAACGCTATCTCGGCATTACATCCAGCGCCAGTGCCATGAGTGGATGAAGTTGGCTCTCAGTGGTGTCAGTGTTCTCGTTGCTTCTGGAGATCGTGGTGTACAAGGTGCTATGCAGTGCACTGTGAATCCCTACGATAAAAAAAAGGAAGCTTTCAACAGTCTCTTCCCTGGATCCTGTCCCTATGTCACGGCAGTTGGAGCGACACAAGTCAATTTCACTGGCAGCAGAACCAACGAAGTTGCTGTCTTTGATCCCAAGCATTACTTTTACTCTGGCGGTAAGTATTCTCATCAAGTGGCTACCTATTACTGACATGTTCCAGGCGGTTTCAGCAATATGAACGCGCAGCCAGCTTACCAGCGCAAAGCCGTCGCTAGCTATCTTGCGGCCAACAACCCTCACTATCCCAAGGGAACATACAACATTTCCGGACGAGCTATTCCTGATGTCGCGCTCTTGGGAGCAAATGTCACCATCCTAGAAGATGGCAAGACTACGATCAGTGGAGGTACTAGCGCTGCTACGCCAATGTTTGCTGCGATGATCAACAGGATCAACGATGAGCGATTACTAGCAGGTAAAAAGCCAATTGGCTTCTTGAACCAGATTTTGTATCAGCATCCTGAAGTTTTCACTGATGTAAGTGCATTATTTGCTAGTTATTGAACATTTTACTAACGCTCACAGATTACCCAAGGCTCTAATCCTGGTTGCGGCACAGCAGGGTTCAAGGCGGCCAAGGGATGGGATCCGGTCTCGGGAATGGGTTCACCCAAGTTTCCTAAGCTGCGTGACCTGCTGGTCAGCCTTCCTTAGACCAAAGACCTTTTTATAGACTGCAGTAGATATAGATATTATAATGTGACCTTGGTATTATTTTCTGAGCACTTTATAGGAGTCTCAGTTTGCTGCCTAAACGCGAGGCAGGATGATGCATGTCACGTGCAGTTGTCTAAAGTTATGCCGTGATCAACCGTGAACTTTTCATTCTTCTCAAATCGTTACATCTCAACTCTACAAATAAAATGGACGCCGCTCTCCTTCCAATCAATGAGCAAGTCGCTCGATTTCGTCAAGCAATAGAATGCAACAAAACACTCATGACCGTTTTATCGCGCGCCGCTCAAATGAAACTCCCCAATTGGTACCTCGCCGCTGGTGCACTCACGCAAACCGTCTGGAACGTCGTCACAAACCGCGACCCAGAACTTGGCATTGACGATTACGACTTGATCTACTTCGACGACTCAGATCTTTCATGGGAGGCTGAAGATGCTGTTATTCAGGCTGGAAAGAAGATCTTTGCGGACATTCCTACTGAAGTTGAGATCCGCAATCAAGCACGCGTGCATCTCTGGTACGAGAAGAAGTTTGGCAAGCCATGCCCTCAACATCGTTCCAGTGAAGCTTCTATGACTACTTGGGGTACCAACACTGCGCTTATTGGTGTTCGACTTAGAAACGATGGAGAATGGGATATCTTTGCGCCATGGGGCTTCTCAGACATGTTCACGCTCACAGTGCGCCCGAATCAGTTGATCATGGCGGAAGAGATGTACCACAAGAAAGTTCAGCGCTGGTTGAAGTTATGGCCTGAACTGACGATTATGCCTTGGAAATAATGTATGTTACAATTTCAGCCTAGACAGACTTTTGCTATAGAGGTATTAGACAATGATAGATTCGGAGCAGATGTTATTAGGCTCCATGCACGCCGTGTGTATTTAAATCTCCTTCTTAGGTCCCACGTAGATCTTGTTAGCACGAAGGAAATAGTAAATGGTAGCCAAAACACCAATTCCGCCAGTCATGAGAGAAGCATAGTTCATGCTCTTAGCATCGACAGGAGTTTGAGGAGGCCACAGGCTAAAGAACCAGACAATGGTGATGAATATGCAAGCAAAAGTGTTGTTGATGATGCCGAACATGCCCTTGAGGTGCCAAGGACCCCATTCGAGAATTTGTCCGTCGCCGTGAATATTTCGGATCTGGTAGTTTTTATCGCAGCGACGGTAGAGAAGAAGGATGGCGGGCATGAAGTATGATGCGTAGAGGCCTGAGATAGCGACGGAGATGATGGCGTTGTAGACAATTGAAGAGCCGAGGTTGATGAGGCCGATGATGCAAGAGATGAGACAGGTGATGGTGATGGACCAGACAGGCATGTTGGTGCGGCTCTCGACCTGTGATTTGTTAGTTGGCTCTTACAGGGGAAAAGATTAAGCGTACCCTTGAGAGAATAGGTGAGAAAGGGAGAGCATTATCACGAGCAAAGGCCCAGAGCATACGTGATGTCGAAGCAATGACACCAACGGTAGCAGAAAGGGTCATGACGATAATGAGCGACACCATTCCGGCAGTTCCGGCCTTTGATCCGGTGGCTTGGTAGAAGATCTCCATGAACGGGTAACCAGTTGGTGTCTCGATGGCTGCGTCGATATCGGTAGCGGAGTAAAGCATGGCGATGACCATGCCGAAGCCAAGAAGGCCGTTGATGGTGATACTACCCATGATAGAGCGGGGGACGATCAGGGAAGGATTTCTGACCTCTTCACACATCTGCGAAATGGTTAGTAACATAACACCGATTGACAGTAGTGGTCCTTACGTGAAAGGAGCAGTCGACACCTGATACACGTTAGTTGAGTGAGTAATTGATGTTGAGATGAAGACTTACCAGTGAATGAGAAGACACAACCCAACAGTCCAACAAACCACGAAAGACCTTGAGTGGGCCAATTGCCCGAATTGCGCCATTCAGTAAACACTTCAGTGCCATTATCATTGTCGCGAAAGACAAGCAGAGTGATGAGAATAGCAAAGAAGCCAATAAGATGCAGAATCAGAATCATTCCCTCCAAGATCGGAAGCAAAGCGCTAACGACAGTGTTAATGATGATAGCGACCAGGACACAAGCCCAGATCATCAAGCTACCATGCCACGTTTTCGCGTCATAAGACGGCGTCGTAAAGATAACAAGACCCTGAATCATCGTGGCAGTAAGGAAACCTGCAGCAGCAGACGTTCCCTGCCACCCAGCCAGGTTCATCCATCCCGTGATGTAGCTAAGATATTTCGCGTATCGTGGAGGCGCAAGCATAGCGACCCAGTGGTACTGGCCAGCAGCCATCGGGGCGATCGAGACGAGTTCGCAGAGACACGCGAAGGAGCTAAGAACGCCTATCCAGACGAAGATGTAGCCGTAGATGAGACCTGCGCTGCCTCCGTTGCTGAGGCCGGGAGCGAAGTTCATGAGGGTTCCCTCCCAGGTGACGAGGACGGCGCAGCTGAAGCCTAGAATTGTCCAGCCTCCAAAGTTTCTCTACATTTGTGTCAATTGCGTTTCACGAGGGTCAATTGGGTGTTGCATACCTTGAGGACTGATTTCTTTCCAAGCTTTGCCAATTGCGCGCTGTCCATGTGATCCTGATCACTAGACACCGAAGCATCTTCGACCGTCGATCGGGGATGCTTCGTAGCAGGCATATCGTTGAGTTCGAACTGGGTAGCCATATTGATCGTCGTCAAAATGGGTCAGAATTGATAAAAAAGAAAGTATGCAGTCTGCGCTGCAAATAAATGACCCGGGGGAGTTGGGGAAAGGTTAAAAAGAAACTCCGTCTGCAGCCAAAAAGTTAAATACAACCCTCCCCATGCCTGTCAGATATGACAAACAGTTCGGCGAACCATCCCTGACGGTATATCGCTCGTGGTAACGGTACAGGTGGAACGCCAGTAGAACCACCTGTTGGCGCTACAGCCGAGTAGGGGAGGTATTCCCAACTTTGCATGAGACATGCATATCGCGTAGGATGAAACTACGAACGAGGAGAGTGGACTGAGGTCTTTGATCCTTGCCTTGTTATCTTCACCAGGTACGCTAGGGACATGCATTGCGCCACACCATTTAAACCATCCCACTTTATTTACAAGGGTTCGGCCCGCCCATTATCATTGCTAAAGAGAAATATACCGGTACCTACCGCAATCAAGATCCGAGTGGTCAGTGAGCAACCCCAGCAGCAGGATCAACAAGGGCCTCCTGGCTATTCTGCCGCGCCATATCCCACGAACCTCCTCCCTTGCCATGATCCGTCACAATATGCGCAAACTTTTTCACATCCCCCTGCCTGCTCGTCAGCTCGAAAGCCTGCGACCCCGACGTCAGCGTGTGGTTAGACCTAGACTTGTTCCCCGTTCCTCTAGTCGTCCCGCCGCTTTTGCTATTGTTGCTTTTGCTCAGGGCACCGAAGATATCGCCTGCGCCCATCTGCCCTGATTCGAGACTCTTGAGGAAGCGCCACCAGAAGGGGATGCAGGTGGTGGTGATACCGATGCACTGGGTTACTTGTACGATGATGGTGGGCTTCCACATTGTGAAGATGGGCGTGGATGATTCGAGGGCTTGTTTGAAGAAGTAGATGTGAGACACAGCGGGAGGGATCATCCTGAGGTATTGTTAGTCTGTGTGTAAGGTATGCGTGGCGTAGATGACTTACAGAATGCGTGAGCCGAAAACGCCAACCACCATGACTTTGGTGCCAACTGGCATCTGTAGGTGCACGAGGATCTCGATCGTGACACCTGTGATGATAAGATCGGTAATGATGTTGAGTGCGTCAACGTATGCCCAGAATGCCACCAGATCGACGCATGAACCGTTGATGTAGTCCCAAGATGACGGTAATGAACATGCGAATGCTCGTACAAATATCGCAGAAATGGCCCAGCCTACAATGATGATTTGGATCGGCAGTATTCGCTTGTGAGATAGTGGTGACATATTTCCAACGGTCGTCGTAGCTGAGATCTTCGAAAATGCTAATGCCAGATAAAACAGAATATCGGATACGAGTTGGTCCTGATACCGTCAGAACAATTGCAAACACTCACCGTCAAACTCACCTTCAGAATCAACGCTGTTTGCCCAGACGACACATCAAGCTTCCCCATCCCATTCGCACCCTGTGAATAAACAACCGCCGATTGAGCAATCACAAAGATCTAAAATATTAGCAAAGAGATCGTCAGCGATCAAAGCTTAATTCTTACCATCGACACAAAGATCAGAATATCATCCGACTTGAACAAACTCGACCATCGTAATCTCCTCATCGTAGCAATCCGCGTAAGAACACGGATAAACACCGAAAACATGGTAACAATCATGAGAATCATCGACAGCGCCCGAATAACAGGCGCCTTGTTAAACGGCGTCTCATGCTCACGAGGTAAAAGCATCTCGACGATTTGTGAGAAATTGATGAATTACAGATCAAGCACATGAAAGTTGAGCCGAAGAATGGGGTGGATTAGGGTGATAAAGCTTCTCACTGATATCTAAATTAACGCAATGATGCGACTGGGACCATGCACTCCCTTGTTTTTTCCCCGACCCTGCGTATAAGACATGTGTTTCGGGAGACCAACTTTTCTCAACCGGGCATATCGCACTCGATAAGAAACCTCTTTGTTCATGCCACGTTAAACTTACAGGTCAATTCCAGAACACGCAACAGTGTTGGTCGGGCAGCTCGCAGGATCTCATCCTTTGATATAACCCCTGCATCAAGTTCCTCCAGTGCCTGAAGAACCCGGAGATTTACTTTACCTCTAAGCCGTTGAGGCTTTCTTTCATTTCAGGGCAGATCCCTGCGCCATCTCATGATTTTTCGGACTTTGGGTGGGATCACAGAGCCAAGATGGGTAAATCCTTCCCTGGGTGGGGGGTCGGGATCAACAGCCGTCGTCGATCTGGGGTCCGAAAACCAATCAAGGGCTCTCCAGAGGTCTCGACCTCAACTGCCGATCCCTTGCCCCTTTCGTGACCGCGTAACAGGGAGGTCAGCCGCGTTTCGGCATCCTCCATTCATCGTACCATGTAAGCTACAGGGGGCATTACAACACCTTTTCTCTTCTCTCGTCACTTGTTGGCTACAAGTACTCCGTAAGAATATCTGTAATGTATTATACAGAGTATATACGCTTTATTACGAGTGTCGGCTGTGTTTCACGTGTTTAACCGAGACGAGTTTCCCCAGAGAAATATATTGGGCACGAATTAACATGTTACCTCCTGTAATCAGAGTTTACACTGCTTACACTTTATTACTAACAGCCCTGTAGATTTCGTACCCTTGTATTTTTTCCGCGGCCGACGCGGCTGCCTAGCAGGGAATAGCAGACCTGTCAGTGCAAAGTTTATCCCGCTGGAATGACATTCCGTCCAAGCTTACGATTCCATTGCTAATCTATGGGGTCGTCTAGTTCACTTCTAGAAGCTGTATATAAAAGGCCCGTCGAGCAAAATTAAGCCTTCAGCGTGTGGATTCGGCACATGTAAAACCTGACTAACAGAAAACAAAGTCCTCGGTCAAGAGCATTAAATAAGTTAGCACGCAAATCTCGACTCCTTCGCTTCAGAACCAATCGATCTTGTACACCCTAAGCGACATGCATCTCACGTCTCATGGGATGATCCGGAATACGGATTGCGATAAATGGAATGTCCCGGTTACCGCGGAGGAAGCTCTGCCCAACTGACCACTCAGATCGAATACCACCCAGCAGAAGCAATTCAGGGGTTACATTCTGCAAGGATAGGTGAGCCGTGTTGATGGGAGGGGGAGATAAGAAGGTTTTCATTTATGCATGGAACTAACAGGGAATTCAAGCCATCGGATTCACGGACAATAACGGCGCCGACTTGTGGTCTGTTTTAACAAGAGTTTAGGTTTTTTGCTTTTTGATCGCGCAATGCTAAAGTTAAAAGCTGTCTCATATCATTGATTTCTTGTTAAGCAGTGATCGGCAGTTGGATGCTGCTCAGGGATTGGATGAACCACGGTTCTAGAACTTGAGTCCCTTGAGTCCCTTGCGTTGAACCGAAGAGGAGAGTTTGTAGGCGAAGGCTAGGCGAGGAACAGTGTAACGTGGAGCGGTATTTTATAGATGCAGCTATTAGATCTCAGGTGCTCCGCGATGAAATGTCACCATTCAACGCAATCGTCAAACCATCGTCTGGAACGTCAACGGTGTCTTCTCATTTATGCGACGGTGATAATAACACCAAGCTTATATCGATAGAACATGGACGATATGGTTCCATTCGTTTACTGTGTATCTCCTCGGTACGTTTGTTCCGGTTTATTTCTGCGAGCATAAAGTTTCATCGACTCCACCTGCTGCGACGTCGCGAGGTTCTTGGGATTTCTCACTGTGATATTGATCATGGAGAACATGCCAGATTAGGAGTACAAATCGTCATCCTCGTATCGAGCTCGCTTGTGAAGTCAGTGCGACAATTAACTCTATAGCCTGATTGCTCCTGTAAAGCATGGTTAAAATAATGATTCTTATACAACTCCTTAGCATAGGGTAGATTGCAGAAGGTTGGTGGGACAAACATTGTTAGAACCAGTTAGCGGGGTACGATTAAATTGCGGTATACTACGCGCACTGCTATGTCTCTGCTAGCAGGTAAAAACTCAATCGCAATTTGCATTCGCATCCTCCCGCGATAGACATCTGTTCAAGCATGACCCTGTCAACGCTTTGATTGCATGCAGGTAAGCACGGTCATTTCTATCAATCTGAATTCATGCCAATTTTGTGTCCTAAAGCTTCGGTCTTCTTGGCTAAAGCCAAGCTTCGAGACATTTGCAAATTCTCCGTCGCCCGACCCAATTTTTGTACGCCGCTATTTATAGATAAGCTTGTACGGGTTCTCCCGGCGCCGGTCACGGCAGTTCGCAAAACCCATCGCGACGATGGTCGAGGAGGAGCGAGTTGCATACACCAGTCTGGAGATGAGTTCAACATGAGAGAAAAGACTGACTATTGTATCACTGCTTGCGCCTTCTAAAGCCCATATCTGTCCATGAGCGCCTTGAATGATGCATCCTCCAGGAGTTCTCCTGCACTCAGCCGTTCCTCAGGCTGATAAGAAAAGCCCCGTCGTAATACATTGAGCACCAGCTGTTGCTCAGCGGGCTCAATGGTATCCCGTGATCGCGTGACCCTCGATTCCAAAGACATCTCAGGTTCGGGAATTCTACTTTGATCGTACCAGCTCTCGTCTGGTTCCCCACCGCCTTCGTATGAACCTTTCCACGCCAAAGGCAGTGGGCCCAGCACTCTGATGAGAAGTCCAACTACAAAGCGTAATCCGCCACCGAAAAACCCGGGACCGAAGAGAGGCCACTTTAGGTAGAGCTCAGCAAAGATACACATGTAGCTCCACATATCAGAAGCAAAAGTCGGATTTACACCGTGCATAAGCTCAGGCGCGGAGTATCCGACAGTTCCCTGAAGCTTAAAGTCTACCTCAGTGCCAGATCGAATAGTCAGACCAAAGTCGGCGAGACTTATGGTATCCTGAACAACAAAGCTGTCCTTTGGAGACATTGGTGCCACTAATTGCCCATTCTTCCACATCTCTTGGTTCGTGGGAAATTCCATTTTCTGAGGGCGACCAAGAGTTTTATACTTGGTGGTTACATCGACACCAGGCTCGAACGAGGAAAGACCAAACATGACATTGGCGCTGTTGAGATCTGTCAACAATGGTCAGTCTGTGTGGAGTTTAGCATTGAGGGAATAGGACCAACCTCGATGAACAAATCCACCATCGTGCAGTGCTTTGAGTGCTTGGAGCAACTGTTTGGCAGCTGACCTGCGTACAATTGTAGAAGTCTCCCGGGCGTAATCTCTCAGATTGGGGCCCTTGAGGGGGAAAACGAGGACTCGGTGGGGATTTCTGGCGGCGCCAGGTAATAAGAACGCGTCCTGGTATATCAACAGACGTGAAGTGTCTGTCACACAACGGATGATCTCATTCTGCATAAGAAACTCTCGCTCACCCCCAAAGTTCGCTGTCATGATTTTGAGGGCGACGTCTTTTCCCTTATCCATGTCGTGGGCCATCCAGACAGTCGAGAATCCGCCATGACCAAGCTTGTGCTCAATTCGATATCTGTCTGCGATAACCTCACCGATACAGATGGGAAGATAAAGTCCTTCTTCATATCGGTGGACGGGTTCGCATGCATCTTCGACGTCACATTCACCATCTGAGTCTACGAAGTCGCCCCAGACGGAAGATGAGGTTGTGGTATCAATCGCCTCGGAACCTTGCGTAGTCATGGCTGCGACTTTTGGGGGAGTGTTTAGGAAAGGCGGGCTGATGCCTAGAAACCGTTGGTGGTGATTGGAAGCGGAATCTGACCCGGACTAACGTTAGTAACTACCGAGATGGTGTTAGTGAAACCACTAGAATAGACCTTATCTTATCTTAATAGCTAAAAGGGCTTGCACGACTCGCGTCCACAAGCCCAATACTTATTTATTATTCGTGTCACATTCCTCGATCGAGGTTTACAAAATATATAGGCGCCAATAAACCAGCAGACAGAAACACCAACCAGATCTAATACCGCTTAGGGTGAAGATCTAACCTACTGTTTCGAGCCTACAGCGGAACGGCCAGCACTTTGACATCGCCCACCAAAAGCAAATCAGTGCGCTTACCAACTGCTGATCAAATTAAATCAAGGAGCCAGATCCACAAATGCGGGTGCAACACCATTTCTCAGTCACAACTCCCCTTCCTGCCAACCTGCCACCTCAATTCCTCATCGGCTGGCTTCAGAAATATACTACAACCCTCAAGCACAACTTTTCAGTAGTGACCTTTGTGGAAATCTCTACTCTACCAGCATCAATTGCTGACGATCCGTTCATTGGACCTTATGACGAGACGGTCCGGACATACCATGCCGATGAGGTGTATGCGCTGATCCCTGGGCTCACGGCGCGGATGCAGTGGCCTATTGTTTACAAGTCTATACCTGACGGAGTTCGTCTACGTGTGGTGGCCCTAAATGGGAACATCATTCGGTCGTCATGGATTGTTCGTCCATGTCGAAACGGTTCGTCTCCCACGGATTCAGGAATTGGCTCTGCGACTAGTTCAACAGTCATGGAGGACATGTGGGAACTATATGACGAAGGATGCCTAGAGGGGAACAGGTTGTTGATGCCATTCTCTAGCAGATATATTGATATGGTTCATAATATACAGTCTAAAGCCATTGTTGAAGCAGCAACAATAGACTTTCTTTCTGGGAACAACTAGAAAGCCCTGTATCTCTCTGACGATCTGTTAGTCCGTTCTATATCACTCATCTTTACTTCAAACACTGCTTGTAGACTCGTTTCAAGTTAAGCTGTTTATTTATAGTAAGCACCTTGCTTTCAAACAGGGGAAGCTGCTTCAATGACGCTTCAGCCTCGCTCCACTTATCACATACTAAGGGGTTCGTTCGCTACTACGATTCCACTTACAAAAGCTTCCCTATCAACACTATATCGTATCTTAAAACCCGTCTATCATTAATAATCTAGCCCGTGTCTTGCCTGCTTCCCAGCAAAATACCTTGACCCCTCGGGAGTAGACTACCATGGATCCCAAACCGACCCCTGGCCTTGAGCAGGACGGGATGCATCAGTCTAACTTGTATACCTTACCAATCTGCTCCTTTGTACACTCAAATGTCAGCCTGAATTCACCATTCAGATATTGTTAGTCAACAATGAATGATGGTTCGCGCTGTAACTGTCTGCGCTTGTCAACCAGGACATCCGGCAACAAAAGCAGTAATACACCGAGAAGTAGAGAAGATGACCCTAATGCCACGGAAATCGCCCATTCCGTGCCTTTTAGTCGTGGGGTCCCGATTCCCTGGCCACCGTAGAACACAATGTGGACTTGCCCAACGGCGACGAGAAATCCAATAGGTATGGGGGAGGGGCTCGCTCGGGTGGTCTCCACGTTGTCGCCTGTCAAATTCGTACAGACATAGCCTTGTGGAACATTACAGCCACCTTTACTGAGATCGCTCTATTGACCAGAATTCACAAAATGAGGTATTAGAAGGGAGCGTCACCCATTATGTTTCGCCCGATTGGCGAACGTTTATCCTAGCTAGCGTTAAATGGGCAGACGCAGATAACACTCAAGATTACTGATAATCTTCTCCTCGGGGAGCGAACGCCGTCTTACAGTTGCCCAGGCATCAGAGACACTGTTTCATCGCAGATGATGTGTTATCTAAGGATATCTGGCATCCCCGCTTTGATTACATCATTGAGGCACTTTCAAATTTTACTGGCTCGTCGATCTGCGGCTGTGCTGACGGCCGATGCAGCTTTCAGCTATGCGGGGGTCTAATTCTCATTGCGGTGATCTGACTACCCAGGAACACAAGGATCAAGGTTACACTGGCTTGGCAATTGTAATCATGGCTAAGAATACGAGGACAGAAAAAGACAGGAAGCTTTTCTCTTTTCATCATCATTCTCTTCGCTACATCCTGTATGAGACTAGCTTAGTTGTCATTGTTCAAGGCAAAACATCCGGCACAACTAACAGAATGCTTGAGGTATGTTGAGTCAGAGCGTAAATGCTTTAAATTCAGTACTAATGATGTCATAGCGTCGCTCCGAGGGCAGCGATACTGGGGTAGGAGATGCTCGGGTAGGAGAAGGCAGAGAGGGAGTGACAGGCGGAGCTCAAGGAGGCACGTTGAGGGCTGGCCTACCCGCGTTGTTAAGGAGCCCTGTTGGACCTCTCCTCATAGCTGCTGGCCCTACAATTATCTACACGATATTGTGCTTACTTCTATTTTTTATTCTTCGCCGACGCATACCGAGAATATACTCCCCCAAGAGCATCAACCCATTATATAGGTGAGGAACTCCATGAAAAACCCCGAGGTAGTTATTCTTACTGTAACAGGTCATCTGTATTCGGACTACCAAGTGGCTGGATCTCCTCTTTTCGGGCCCCAGACTCCTACGTTATTGCGAAATGCTCTTTAGATGCGTTTCTGTTTCTGCGATATCTCAAAGTTCTAAGTCTTATCTGCCTCGTTGGTATTGTCCTCACTTGGCTAGTCATACTTCCAATACACGCGACGGGCTCAGACTTGCCACTTCTCAATTCTTTAACCATAATGAATCTGGAGAACCCCGATCAGCTCTATGCTCATGTCGTCGTATCCTGGATATTCACTGGCAAGTTCCTTATCACATAGAGCCTGACAGGTCTGACCAGATTCTAGTCTTTGTTCTATACATCTTATGGCGGGAACACCTTTATTACATCAACTTACGACACTTATACCTCTCACAATCAGGCTACTACGAGCGAAGGACATCCAGAACTATCCTTATAACGTCCATTCCTGAACACTGTCTGAATGAAAAGGTCTTCCAAAAGCTGTTTGGCCATTCATTTGTTCAATGCTGGATACCACGAGCCTCAGGACGATTGAAGAAACTAGTCAAGAAGAGGGAGAAAAGAGCGCAGCAATTGCAAGAGGAAGAAGTTGCCCTAATCAATGAAGGCAACCGTGGAAGACCATCTCAACTATGGCCCAGTCTCCCTAGTTTTACCTGGATGAGACAAACACGATCTAACGAGCCTGATGTGGAGAAGGTTGGACTTTTCCAAAGGAGAGCTCCAAAAGCAAAAGACGTCGATGTTCAGTCTGGCGAAGTACAAATATCAAGCCACGAAAGTTCAAACCTAGCTTTTGAGCCGCCCAGCCCTGAACCTGGTAAAATCGAGTCTACTCGATCGGCTTTGCATCTCCTCAACCAAAAAATCGACAAATTACGTCAAGAATACGACGCGGGCCAAGGAAAACACATGAATGCAGCATTTATCGAGTTTGACTCGTTTGCCAATACTCAGGCCGCATTCCAATCAGTCCCACAGCATCAACCATTTCAGATGTGCCGACAAGTCATGGGAGTCAAACCTGGTGAGATTGTTTGGAGCTCTCTAAGGATAAAATGGTGGGAGCGTCTTCTACGAGAATTCGTGGTAGCCATTGTGATCGGCGGATGTGTTATCGTCTGGATCATGCCAATTGCTCTTGTAGAGTTCGTGACATCTGCACCAATGGTAGGTAGAGTGGATGGTGTTTCAGAGCTTCCTCAGTTAGCGGTCAATGCCATAAGTGGCTTGGGACGAGCCCTTCTACTGTGGATCTTACTCGAATTCGTTCCATTTCTCATGAGAATATGTGCCAAGTTCGCAGGAGTCACTACTCTAACTGGCATCGAGCACTTCGTTCACAAAAGATACTTCATCTTCCAAACACTACAAATCTTTCTTGGTCCAATGATCCGACCTACGCCCATTACGTTTTTCAGCAACATCCCTTACTTGAATCAGCAGGTGCCCGAGGCTTCTATCCTGTACATGTCATATATCTTGGTTCGGTGCCTCTCGGCTGGTGCCACTGAGCTTATTCAGCTATGGCAGCTATTCCTCAACATGACTCGAAGGAAACGTCCTGGGACACCCCGTAAGACTTACGAGAGGCTTTATGAACTCAATGTAGTTCATTGGGGCAGTGTTTATCCTGTGATGACAACTGTTGGGGTTATCGGCAAGTATCTCAAACAACAAAGATATCAGACATCACTAACCTTCTGCAGCCATTAGCTATGCTTGCATTGCACCACTCGTCCTTGTCTTTGCCCTAATGGGTATCGGATTTGTATACATGGTTTATAAGTATACCTTGGTCCATATATATGACACCGAAACTCTGGATACGACTGGACGGTTTTACCCTCGAGCAATAATGCATATACTACTGGGGCTATATTTAGCCCAGGCCTATTTCATTCTGGTGTTTCTCAGATATGGCGCCTGGGGCCAGTTTTCCCTACTTGTGTTGCTAGCCGTTTTTACTATTTTCATTCACCTGTCCCTACGGAAAGCTATGAATCCTCGCATTGAAAACTTTAGCACGCTTGATAATGACGACGCATCTAAGAGGTTTCACCCAAGCGAAGATTATGCGGCTAGAGGCGTTGACCAATATGGATCATCTTCATATGTTGCGACTTCGACAGAGACTCTGAGGGATCTTCCGTCATCAAGTTTCAATAACAGTTTTTGGAACACTCAGAAAAAGGTCAAACATCGTATGTGGGGAAGTTGGTTTCGCACAGCGGCTTTTGGAGACTTTCAGCACGCTGTTTCACCGGATCATACCGAGGATGAGTTCATGGCCTTGTACGGGTCAAGTTGTTATCAGCCTCCAGAGACATGGCTTCCGAAACCAAAGCTCTGGCTTCCCGAGGATGGGGCTATGAGAAACTACCTAGAAGCCCCAGATATTCAGGAGCCTTTGTCAATAGCGCACGATGGAGCGCAGGTAGATGAAAAAGGTCGAGTGAAGTTCGATCTGGAGCTCTCTCCGTTTCATGATGATCTCTTGTTCTATCGTCATCTCCATCTTATCCTATAGTTATACAGCACAGTGACATAAAATTGAGTAGCGCCTATCAAGCTGGTGCAGTCATTTAACTAACTGCCAGATGTCAGATCTCTATTCAAATTTGCCCTCCTGACTACTTTAGGAAAACTCCAAGTTCTCTTGTGAATAGGGTTGTGTTTGAATGGAGTCTTATCGTAGCTAGGGTTGTTATTAGCTCCCTGCGCTATCTGCGGCTCCTAACCTGCCTCGCATTTTGACCTTGCTGATTTAAGCTCTGAGCCACAGGCCTCAACTTCAAATAACACGTCTATCTCACAGCTTAGACATGATGCATTATAGACTGTACCTAGAATACCTAGCCTCTTATAGACTGTAGGTTCTCTATGCTAGAATAAGCTCTTAGCTATAAGTCTTAACTGTAAATAACACTTCTAGCCTATAACTTAGACATTAATACTATAA